>JAYKAV010002780.1:213540-323179 GCA_035582835.1 Phoebastria nigripes
GAAAGAGTGGTTAAGCATTGGAAGAGGCTGCCCAGGGAAGTGGTGGAGTCACCATCCCTGGAAGTATTTAAAAGACGTGTAGATGAGGCGCTTAGGGACATGGTTTAGTGGGCATGGCGGTGTTGGGTTGACGGTTGGACTTGATGATCTTAGAGATCTTTTCCAACCTTAATGATTCTATGATTCTATAATGCTCCTCTGGGATTTGGAATTTGTATAGTAATAACATTGACTTGCACGGTATCTGCAGAAATCAAACTAACTCTTTTCCAGAAGTACCAACGGCCATTTGAGTCAACTTATCCCACTATCCCTCTGGATCTTGGTGGTGTACGCAACGACTTTATAAAGAGTTGAAGAGAACAGCAGGCACAAACTACATCTGGGGCTCTTTTTRTTTAGGAAGCCATTAGACAATATTGCAGAGATTCTCTATTATTTCTTTACTTGTAGTGATGTCATTTTTGTATTACTGTGCATACTTTTATTTGTCCTAATCTGTTTTAACTCTTAGGCCTGCTGCTCTGAATGTGTGTTTACTAATCTTTTCTCTTGCTGTCCCTTTGACTCTAATGGTCTCTAATAAATAGAAAAGGCACATACCTGCTATTCTTCCATGTTACTGAGTGACATCCATCACAAAGAAGCCTGTGAAATTATTTTGTTGAAGAGCTGCTTGCACCATAAACACAAATYACCGGTGTGCATCCATCTTTAATGCGTGTCTTTCCTTTTTTACAGTAGTTCAAATAGAATTGTGTAATCAGCTTTGCAAAGGTAGCTCTTGCTATCATAATGAAGCTTGTTACCCTGCTAGGGTTCAGTAACAACTATCAGAGATGCAAAAAAACTTATGGATGTAAAGTGATATCTTAAAAGATTTTTTTCATTTTTTTAGGCTACTCACCCAGAATGTTGGTCTTCTTTATGTTGGAAACTTTGACAGACCTTTTGCACAAATTAAGGTACGATTAATAAGCGGGGGGGGGGGAGGTGGCTATTTAAATGTTTTAATTTCTGTATGATTTAAGTCTTGATTTAGAGAACTTCAAGTTATCAATACAGATTCAGGAAAAATAATGGGAAATAGTGATACTTTGGTGATGTTTACCATATTCTGGGTTTGCTTCTAGTTACATCTGTGTACTTAACTTGTCAAAGAAGTTTAGTTTTTCCTATCATCTTTTGATTTATTTTGACTTTGGTTTAATTATCAGAAGGAAAATGTTTTGTTTTGTTGTTTTGTTTTGTTGTTTTTTTGGGGTTTTTTTGGTTGGTTGGTTGGTTTTTTTGTTGGTGGTTTTTTTTTTTTTTTTGTTTTTTTTTTTTTTTTTTTGTAGGTTACCTTGTCAGTACCATTTTGAAACAAAGCCACTTTTGGAACTCTGTAATTCTTTAAGTGATCCGTGACAGGGAAGACACTGCAGTAAAAAGTGCAGATTGTTTTCCCAGTATTATTAGGTTTATTATGAAAGACTCATAYAATCGCTGGAAAATCATTTGTCTTTTATGACTTACTGTTTCTTTTCCTTCAGTTGAACTATAGTAGTTTCGCATTTCTAATTGCCAGTTGCTAATTAGTTATTGTCATGTCACTTGCAAACAAAAATGTTTTACAAGAATATGTGGACTGATTTTGATGAGTTTCATTGGGATTTTTCTTAGGACAAAGAGAGGGAAGCATTAGCATGTCAATCATTACACAGGGATGCGGAAACGTGGTATCTGTTTTAGAATGCTGAAATGTTCCCATATCCCATATGATACCTGTAATTACTATATATTCTGCACTCTTGGCAGCGTTGTTTCCTCCATTGTGAGCACACGCTTGTGCCTCTCAGAATTTTAAAAGCCTTGGTTTTGTTTTACGTCAAAATGAAACTTAATTTCTAAAAATCAGATGTGTTCCTTTGCCATCCCTAATTACATTACTAAAGAACGGTATTCCCAACTGTATGTAGCTAATACTTGCTTTTTCTAACTTAAACCTTAGTACTGTTTTAAAATTACTTTAAAAGAACAGATGCATGCTTTTCATCTTCCCTGTTCCTTTTCTTCCATCTCCCCAGTTTCTACGTGTATATTATTCAGTTTCGTTCAAAATCAAACAATTTAGATGTTTCTTGCATGAAACCTTGTGTTGAAAGAAGTTTCATCACAACCAACCTTGTATATTTTTGGTGCTAACCCTTAAGAATATTGCTTGTTTAAATGCTTTGTAAAAGTTCTCTCGCACTGTTCTCCCCTTTCAAATGAGGCCCCATTCCCACCCTCGCCTGCCCCATCCATTTCTAATAATAGGCAGCAAAATGGGGAGGTTTTCCCCATGGCTGGGAAGAGTTTGTAAGTTCACTGGGTGGATTTGAGAGAAGCAGTGTATACTGCACTCGTTTTCAGCTGCTTGCAGTCAGCAGTGGTACTCCTCCCATCACTTGCGGCCAGGGAGAGGCCCTTCTGCTCACAAGACGGCTGCAAAGCAGATGCTGTGCAGGATCGAACTGCAGGACTGAGTATCATATCACTAGCAAATGCTTAGGGAAAGACTGCAAAACCAGGATGAATACAAAGTACGCAGCTGGGTTCCTGCAAGTTGCATGCAGGGCCTTCTCTGCTAGAAGTTGTATCTGCATCCTGGTGCTTAACAGACTCAGTTGGACCTTCCTCCCTGAATGTGCCTAAGCAATTTTCCACTAAATTTTCAACATACAAAGGCTATCACTATATACTACATATACTAGGCTATCACTGTGAGTTAAGGTATCAACATACTATCACTGTGAGTTAAGGTATTTTATTTCTTTTAAACCTGTTGCCTAATAATTCATTTTGGTTCAACCTAGGCCTTATGTCAGGAGAAAGGTGAGCAGTCATTCTCTATTCCTGACTTTATCTTCTCTTCCACATTACCCCAATCTTGCATCTTCCAAGCTACAAAAACTTAATCTATTTCATTGCTCCCTGTATCCAACCATTCAGTATCTCCAATCAACACCGTTTTTGTTCTTTGTACCCTTCTGTATTTCTACTGTTGCCTTTTTTAAGGTAGGGAATGGCACAATATTCAAGATATGGGCACAATAATGTTTTCTGTTCTGTTTGCTGTTCTTACCTTATATGTGGTACAATGCTTGATAAATATCTGACATACATTTGAGTAGGTTAATATCAGACTTTCTGGTAATATGTCACTGGTGTAGTCTCATCCTAAATGTTGTGTTTGCCACAGAATAGGTAATGTGGATATTCAAAATAACTTCCAGTTACTACCTAGGAGAAACAAAGCTTATTATCCACTAAATTACTGTAGATTACATAGACATGTTTGAATAAGCTAATTCCACAAGCTGTACTCTGTAAAACATAACTTTTATTTTTAGAGCTATAGGCATATATACGGGCCTATATTTGCACACCGTTGCTTTGTTTTGTTTCTGATGGCTAAAGGTAATCCTGAAATGGTAAGCTAATTTGTCTCAGGGTCATCTCTTCTGTGCCTTGTATTATTAGTTGCAACTGGGAAATGGCGTACAGTTAACAAAAACAATAAGCTTTTTTAATTGAGGCTTCTATCTGATTGCTTGGAGATTCTAGAAGGATGTTGGCTGCATGACAGCAGGAGGAACTGGTATAGAGTGATGGGGTCGCAACTTTGAAGGATCTTCAGCACCAAAAATGGGGCGTAATAATTCACATTGTGAGTTGGTGCTGCGAAAAGAAATTTGTGTACCCTGGAGATACACAGTGGTCTTTTGTAACTGTTGACACAAGTTTCTTTCATTCTTCCCTCAGCAGTTCTTCAGGTCTTTCATACGTGGTTGCTATTGATTCCACCAGTTAAAAGACCTGTGAACCACACTTGGTCCTGGAATATATATAAGGCAGAGTCTTTGTAACCTTTTAGTTCAGATTTGCTTTTGCTCACTGTGTGATGGATTGGTCTCTCTTGTTATATAAATTACCCACTCATGTTCATTTGCAAACATCCCAAGTATTAGGTATTCTATTAAGATATGGCATTTCTTGCCAAACATGTGCATTAAGGAATGCCCCAAACCACTACACTGTTGGTGTAGATTTATTACTCACCATTATTATACAGCAGCACTTCCAATGCATTTTAGTGCACTTTCAGTTGGACAAATAGGAATGTTACCAGGCCTTTGAAATATTCATAGTAAACATATAAACTGCCACGCTAGTACTCATAAATTCATGTTTCAATTTATGTGCATTTACAAAACTGCAAAGAGAGAAACTCCTTATCAAAGTACCCCTTCCCAAAAGCAAACAAGTATGATTTTCCAGAACTGTGCAGGAGATAATTGCACCAGTGTCTTTGATGATGAAGACTGTAGATGGCAAGTCTGGGAAAAGAGTTTGAAATACCAGCATCTCTTCTAGGATGATTTTTCTATGTCATTCTTTCTCATATCAATAATTCATTAATACTTACATATATTAATATTTATAATGTTTCTGAGACATAGATGAACTGGTAAGATTAACCGAAATTACCTGATCTTCCTCCTCCTGATTTGCTTTCAGTGGTATCAGTGGTAGTGCTTGATAGATGTTTGATCTCTGTACTTCATTATACAAAAGAAATGTGAAGCATTCACTCCTCAAGCTTTTGAATCCTGTATCTGGTAGCAGATAGATTAGAAGAAATGGAAAAGAGCGTTTTCCTGGCTAGAGGGATCTGCCTGGAGCTTTTCCAGTAATGTGCCAGTTCATAGATACTGCAAGATTTTGTATGTTGCTACTTTGGACAGAGTTCATGATACAGAACTTTTAAGTTATTGCACAGTGTTTGTGATTGCTCTTGTTCTAGGGTAATATTCAGTGAGTTTCTGTAAGTTCAGTGGCTTACAAAAATGATGGCTATTTCAGTTAGCTGCTGAGAGCACTAAATTAATTAATGATTTGAAAGTCAAATTTGCTGTGGCAATGAATTCTCATTTTACTTCCAGGGGACTGTTCTTTAAGGTTATATTGAAGGAATGGATTTCATAGAGGGTAGTTCCTCTTAATAATTTTATTTTGTTTCTAAATGAAATTATTCTAAATTACTGTTTAATTCTAGTGTCTGTTCAAAGGTGTTGTAGAACAGTTTCACCATACTTTTTGTATCTTTTCCCATTTAAGTAGCTATGTTAGTAGTAGTAGTTACTGTCATGTACTTCTGCATTCATTCAAAGCACTTTGGAGCAATTCAAGTGATTTGCAGCTTTCTTTGGATCTTTTGTATTTATTAAGTATCTCTTGGAAACTGGATGAAACGAAAAAGGTTTCTATAAGTGACTATCTTGATCAGCAAGATAAAGTATTCACATCAGCTGGAATTAACTGGCAAATTTTCTTAAATCTATTTACATTAAATATTGTTATTGTTCTTTTACTAACAATGAAGCTATTAAAGCAAGAATTTTGTGTTTATTAGAAGTAACTAAATCCACTGTCCCAGCATACATAATAGTCACCTGATGGAAGGGTATGTTACAGGGTTTTTAACCTGTTTACAGAACAAGAAGTCTTCATAACATATATGACACGTTGTTTTTAAAATAAAGATTTGATCAATGTAGATTAGAATGCAAACTTAGCTACACTATATCCAGTAATTATAACTATAAAGAAAATGATATTGCTTAATCAATTTATTAGGATTGAAAGTTTTTGCAGTTTGGTTCCTAGTTGCTTCTGGGATTAGGGGAAACTGTTCAGTACACTGTGTTCTTCATTATTAATCAGTAATGAAGCTTCTGGCAGTCTTTACTATTGAGCTAATGACTAGTTTCATTTTGGGCTCTTAACGCATTAAATTACCATTTAAATAAAGATTAATTACTGCTATTTTATTTTTAGCATTTTAAGAGTAGTTATTAAAAAGTTTCATAATAAATACTACTTTGTTCAAAATAGAATTGTTCGATTTAATAGAATATGAGGACAKTTATGGTGAAAAGAGTATTTTGGAAATAGTGATGTGGTCTTAGCATTTTGTTTCTATGGTAGGAGCCCAGTGGAAAGATTCTGAAAGTTTTAAGTTTGCTTCTGGGGAATTTGCTGCTGTAGTTACAGCAGTCTTGCTGTCAAGGACTAGCAAGGAATCAAGCTCTCTGCTCTGACCTGCAGCTCAGTAGCCATTATCTGTGATTTTATTAAACTTGAGAACAGTATTGCTGATTGCTGAGACAGCTAAACTTACTGCCTACACTCCAGGACTGCAGTTTGGTTCTAAGCTATTATTTGCCCAACTACCTCATTTTCCCTTGGCAAATACACTTTTAACTTAAAACATGATAAAGCATTGTGGAGCTCTGCCAGAGAGGCCTTGCAATGGGTAATTGCCCCAGAATAATTTCTCTGATCATATCACATCAAAACCAGTAGACCCTCCAGATACAAATCCATCCACCTTTACTTTAAGATCCGCAGGCAACTTATCAGCGCCTCAGAGAATTTACTGTGATGTTACCTAGAGCTGAAACATCTTCAACACAGCTGCTTCACCTTTGTCCAGACATAGAGGCTGAACTGATGTCTGAGAACCAGGCTCTGAAGTCTAGCCTCATTCGTGACTCCTTCAGCATTATCAAACATCTGTAGATGATTACTGAAGTGATTGGCCACAATTTACAAAACAATCTTTTCCTGAAAGAAGAGGGCAAAGGCATGAATTGGTGAACTTGGTGCTTTCAAGAGCTTGTTTCTTAAGATAGGATAGGCTGCTGATTTCTTGACTGAAGCTGGCATGTTTTTCTTCCCTGAGTGACAGTGACTTCTACTACCAATTAGTGGTCCCAAAGCTGGGTGGACTGCCACTGTCTAATCACAGAGGACAGATACAGAGGACCTTGTTAGGGTACCAGCTCTTCAGACTACTCCAAATTTAGTAGGAGAATTAGTCAAACTTTCCCGTTACACTCAGTTGCTGTCCTGACAGAGCTCCACAACAACAACGTGGTCTGTACAGTCTTTTAGCAAAATACATGTAAAAGTTTTCCCTCTGTGCCTGTTGACAGCCAGTAAGAGTATGCTGGTGCCCTAATTATTTGATGCTTTGCTTACTAGACTTTCATACAATTGACAGAGGTTTTTGCATTCACTACCACAGCAGGAAAGGATTTCTCATTTATCATGGTGAAGTCATAATCTGAGTTTTGTTTGCCTATCACCCCTTCTTATTATTTTGTACTCTTAGTGTATTTTATGTGATGCAAAATGCCATAGAATAAAACATAAGGATATCATGCCTTCAGCTTGAAGAAGATGACAAATACAGCCCTAGAATCTCTGGAGTGAGATGTTCCTGAGAAAAGGGAAATACAGATTTATCTGAAGGTGTTTGATTCTGGTTGTTCACATTGAAGACAAATTATTTCAAACTGAAAGAGACACCACTGGGTTGAACAGAGGCGTATCAAATTAAAGAAAAATAGTGGTAACTAGCTTGGTTAGCTTAGCAAGATAGTGTCAGAGAAGGATTATTTCATCTTCATATTAGCGGAGTTAACAGAGGCAGTGAGGGGGAGAAGATTATTTTAAACTAGGAAAGTAATGATAGGAGAACAAATGGATTATGCTGGACAGAAATAATTTTATTCTGAAAGCTGAAGAATACTTTTGAGAGCTACAGATCCGGATCCAACTTCTACTAGGAACAAACACCTTTACAGTGTTGAGAAGGAATGTGATAATTGTATGATTTGATGACTGTGAAAGAAGAAGATAAACTCAGATAATCCAAGTCCCTACGTTTCATTAAACACAGTCGCTCTGAATTAAAACACACAAACCAAGGATAAAGCTGTATAATATTCTACCTCTTGTGAAATTTAAACTACATCTTTAGGATAAAGTCATCAACATTAATAATATATATTTATTATTGTTAACAGTCTCCAAACAGAGCTGGTGGGTGGCTCTATTATAGAGTTTTGTGGGATGTTACAGCAGGATTTTCATATCCTCTTGCTAGATGTGGAAGCTGCACTGGGCATCGTTGGAATTGCTAGTATTGGGCTGTTGAGAAGCTGCATAAGGAAATCCTTTTCTTCCTTTCTCTTATTCTGTTTGTGTTTTGTGGAAACCAGCTATATTTGTGTGTCATACAGAAGTCAACAAATGGAAACAGTTTTAGCACCAACACTTAAAAAGTGGGGCTGGTTGCCCCAAAGGCARTCTTTCAAAACAAATTTCTCAATGGAGTGGGAATTTAAGCTTTGTTCCTAATGTTTATTGTTACAAGATGACTATGTACAGTCTTCTCATGGGAAGTTATACAATACTGAGATAATGCCTTCTGGTGCCTGAACCTGTCCTCCTTTTCCACTCTTTCCTTTCTTCTGCACTGATTTCATACAAAGGACTGAGTTAAATTTGATGTCTTAGTTTTTATCTTCAGGGTGCTCACATGGTCTGGGTTATATGAAAAGTTACCTGGCATAGGGTTATGGGCTGTGTTTGCCTTCCTCAGGAATGCAGGAAGGTTTTACATTAAGAATAAAGTTAATTCTCAGCAGCGAGAGGGTTTTCAGGAGGGCAGCCTAGGACTTGAAGTGAACCTGACAGAACCTGGAGTGGTTACACATCTCGCAATCTTCTGTCCCAAGTTCAAGGTGCCTTTCTTTGACTTTGTGTCCTAAACAATAATCTGAACATATTCAGAAACAAAATTCTGAATTTGTGACAGCAGTAACAGAAACTCTGAGAGATAAAAAACTGCCCTACCCACACAGTTTATATCTTGTAAAGAAGATGAGGGAGGTGCTAGAGAGAATTTACTGAACAAACTGCAAGTTAGAAAACGTTGTAAGGTGCTAGCAAGAAATCACCCACTGCTCATTCCTAAGTTACATGTTTGTTAAAGGTAGCAAATATAGCTCATTTTGAAAATAGGATACTTTTGAACCATTGCTTTGAGAATTAATTACGAAAGAAAAAAAAGCAGGTGGCTTAATTCTTTATCCCTTGTCTTCCTTTCATTTCTCTACATCTTGACATTCTTCGTTGCAGCTTTTCTCAAAAGCAATTGCTAACTCTTAAGGGCAAGGGGTCCTGACTGCCTGTGTGTTTGTATAGTCCCTGGAATATTAGAGCCCTCAGTCCTGCCTGGGAATGTTAGACACCAATTGTATAAATGAATTGTAATATATTTTATGTGTGCATTTATATTACAGTAAATGCCAGCATACAGTGAGTATATTTACTCTCTATAGACACATTAAGGGGAAAAAAATACTAAAAAAAATAAAAATAATCTAGCCTTGGAACTGGTGATGTAAACAGAAAAAGAATAGCAACTAGAAAATCTGCATGAGCACTGCAAAAACTGAAGCTGTGATTTTGTATGCTGTCACAATTGCTGCCCCTAAGAACAAAATGTTAATGAGCTATAATTTATAAATTCACTCTGTTCTGATGGATCAGATAGTCACCATTTTGTTTTTTGTCATGATTATGCCTATGAATTCAGTTAAAAAATGTGTTCTTTGTAAAGCATGTGGTGTTCTATAGAAGTCTACAGAATTAGGAAGATTACCTCTGCAGTTTTCTGTTGTTGCTGCCAATAAGATAGAATAATTGGTGCTTGGTTTTGGACTATGATTTTTTTTCTTTTTTTTTTTTTTTTAGGGGGAGGGGGGGTAGCTTTTGTTATTTCAGCTTCTAGTAGTTTTTTTTGAAAATCAATCCAAGTTTGTTCTTGCTAAGCACAGGGTAAATTAAGCCTTCTGGAAAGGTTAAAATAATAGCTAATTGATTGCAGATCTTAATTTATTGGGKTTTTTTTTTTTAGTTTTCTATTTACTTCTGTATTAACTGTTTAAGAAAAAAAATCTTCAAATGCTTTTAATGAGTATTGTAAAAATGAACAGATTGCAATTTTTTTAAGCCTTCCATTTCCTGTGCTTTGGAATACAAATACATCCTAGCAATAGAAAAGCAGTATGATAATACCTCATTTCTCACAAAGCTTAGAAAAACAAGTGCTGACAAAGGAACCTCGTGAAGTTTGAGAGAAGCAAATGCAGGGTTTGCATCAGGGACAGAACAAGCCCCTGCAGCAGCTCAGGCTGGAGCCGTACTGGCTGTGCAGCAGCTCTGCAGAAAAGCGCCCAAGGGTCCCAGTGGCAACAAGTTGAACGCAAGCCAACCATGTGCCCTTGCGCTGGTAAAGGCCAACCATACCCTGCATTGTGTTAGCTAGAGCATAGCCACCAGGTCAAGGAAAGTCACTGTTCTCTGCTCGAGCATTTGTGAGACGCATCTGGAGTAACTGTGCACTGTTTGGGACACCCCGGTGCAAGAGAAGTCACCCCGCTGGAGTGATTCCTGCGGGGGTCATGACGAAGGGTAGAGCTTGTGGCCTATAAGGAGAGGTTAAAGAAATCGGGTTTCTTTGGTCTGAAGAAGGGAAGGCAAGGGGGGGGACTAATTGCAATCTTCCATTACCTAAAGTGAGATTGCAGAAAAGAGAGCGCCAGACACTTCTCAGAGATGCTCGGAGAAGGAGAAGAAGGAAAATTCCAGTTGGATGTAAGGAAAAAATTTTCATGGTGAGGTCGGTTGGGCACAGCAGCAGGTTGCCTGGAGAGGCTGTAAAACCTCTGTCTGTGGGGATTTTCAAAGTTTAACTGGAAAAGGCCCTGAGCAACCTGACTTGTCCTTGAAGTTAACCCAGCCTAGAGCAGGAGGTTGGATTGCATGATGGCTGGAAGCCCCTTCTAACCTGAATTTTTCTGGTTCTGTGACATTCTAGAGTATAAGGAGTCACCACTGTGAAATATAACTAGTTCTTAAGGATATATAAAACTGCATCATTTATTGTGTTTATTGGGAAATTGTACAGTTGGATGTTTCTGAGCCTCTGCTGTTACTGGTTGAATAGAGCTTAATTCCAGTCCATAATATTAACATGCAGTATACCAGTCAGTTCTTCCTCCTTATCTTTTCCTATGGCTGCGACCATAACTTGCATTATACAAGGCTTTCAATACTTCCATTCTTAGAATCTCTTTTTTTCTTGTTAAATGTTTACCTTTGTAAGTGGCTGGTTTTCTCATACTATCAAAAATATGAAAAGATGCATCTTGTTTTCCATTAAGAGGTAGAATTGCATTACCTTCCAGATATCCTATGGTCCTCTTTCAAAGAACATGCTGTGTTTTCTTCACTAAAATGTTTATTTAGAAGAAGAAAGGGGTTTTTTTTCCTTTGAAGTCGTTCTGCAGCTATTTTCACGTAATGAGATAGTATGGATTTTTTAAATGGAGCGTGTGGTATATGTTGAGAATAAAGCATCTTTGGCTTAAACTAAAAATCTGTGAGCATAACTGGAACTGAGAGAAGCTGGTGTTCTCAGGAATGTCTCTAAAACTTRGGAGGTTTATAGATTATTCAGAGCCATATAACTAACTTTAAAAGAATGATAGCAAAGAAGAAAAGAAATTGGAAGTGGCAGCACTGGCTAGATTAGTAGCAAAGCTCAAGAGTAACAGGCTGGAGGAAGAGCAGCCAGTGGGTAGCTGTTGGATGTAAACATGCCGAGGAGACTTTGTAAATGCATGAAATGGGGTGTAACTGTTGTGCATAATGGATATTAGTAAGGGAAGATGAATGCGTAAGAGTGTACAACACAGGACACCTGAGTACTGTAGGAACAAAACTTGCATATATGCTGGGAAGACATGGTCATGCTATCTAACATTCATACGTTCCCTTCTCCTCCAGTCTTGTCTGCAGCCCCTGTTCCAGCAGCGACACTGACCTACAGTGACTTTTAGGAAAAGCCTCCAAAATTAATCCCTAAGACCATTCATATTTTCTTCTTCAGTTCTTTTGGTTGGAGTACTTTTGTCATAATACCTATGAGATTAAGCCAACCAGCAATTTTTTATCACATTAGGGATGGTTGATTTGGAGTTTCCTGTTTTGTTTCATTTGATAAATAATGAGATTTGAAACCAGCAGTAGCTAATATATGTGCCGTCAGATTTTAGTTTTCATTATTTTCTTTTTTTTGACTCAGCATTCCCTCTTCTTGAATTCATTTGCTTTCTTACCTTCCTGGTAATTTTCCAAATATTTTACTGTTGACCCCATATCAGATACTATTCTGAGAAGTATAGTCATACAGAAAACTGGATTTTCAAAGTGATAAGCAGATTGTGCTTACAGTAGCTTTCCTATGCCCAGTGGTATGAAAACATACTATGATAAATGTGAGCATTAGGACATGCAGATTATGTCTTATTAAAATAACGCATTAATAGACAAATAGTTTATTTTCCATATTGAAGAGACGGCAAAACAAAAGGGTTAAGCTGTGTCTCTGAACCATAAAGTTATTGCTCACTACCAACTAAAAATGGATGAGAAAGATACTGGGAATGAGAGGTTTGTTTTAGCAACAAATGAGCATAGATATTGCAGATACTTCTCATCTGCATTGCATTGAGCCCTCATACTTGTCACAGTGGAATAACTGATCAGGTCATTGTAAAACTGCCAGATTTCTCATGCTGTAGTGCAAGTTGTGTTTTGCTATTGTCCTCATCCTCTTTGTCACATTGTTCTTTCCCAGGCTTCAGTGTTTGAGAGTGTTCTGGCTCCTGTACATGGGTGATTTGGGGCTGGCACCATCTTTTGTTTTGCTTTCTTACGTTTTACAAAAATCATCTTAGAGAAGAGGATGATTTGTCCATGATGATTTTAAGCTCTTGAACATGGTAATTTGTTGCTGCAGCTGTTCCTGTGTTATAACTGCATTGTCAAACCTGGTTTGGGTGTGCCTCTGCACACAGAGAGCATAATTTGTTCTGAGTAATTGAGGATACCTTGATGACAACAGCTGTTTATGGGGCCAGCTCCTGTGCTTGACTGAGTTGCAACAGGGACTGTTTTTCCTTTGATGTAGACATCCCCACGCTTAGTTTCCATAAATGCAATTGCATTTGCATTTTCTTTTGACTAGAATACAATACTCAAACAGTATAGCAGTGTGCTCAAGCCTCAGAGTTTTAGGCAATTTAGGAAACTCGTAGATAATTGTCTTCTCAGAGAAAGTAGTGTCCTAAATTTGTGTGTCTTTATTGTTTCCTTCAGAAATTATTCTTTTCATGTCGTATTTGTTATAGTAATTGTTATTTTTTAATCTCTTCTGATTTTTGAAATCAGTTTTTTGACTTTTCTTTCTGCATTAGACCTTTCTGCAATAGAGGCTTTTGTTGGTACTACAGGCAAGTGAAATAAAGGCAGTAGAATGGATGATAGTCAGAGAGAAAGAGTAGATACAAAAAAAGTTTCTAAATAAAATTATAAAAATCGGACCCTATTAGAAATTTATTCTCATCGAATGAGACAATAGAAAGGTATTTGGACAAAGTCTTTAGGTCTTTTTTTAACCATTTCTTAATTGTTTATTGTTTTAAAGTATCATGAGAACATCAGCCAAGATCAGGCTTGAGGGGAGGAAGAGAAAGCAAATTGTTGTTGTAAACAGTTTATAGGCAGAGTTTATCTAAATTTGTTAAGCTTTTTAGAGGTGAGTTATTTTGAGTCTAAACTGAACAAAAGAGGTTGAACTTGGTAAATGAGGTTGAACTTGCGGTACCTTTGCAAAATGCAGATGATAATGTCTTTAAAATAAATTACTCGGGAATAAATCAAGATGTTGAAGTGGCAAAGGGTGAGAGATGGTATAACAGGGAAATTCTTTGACTAGGAAATTGTTTCTGAGACCTTTCTTTATAGTATATATAAAACGCATAGTGAACATCATGAATGAGAAATATTTTAAATGTCAAATACTGATAAGATTGGAGAAAAACAGTTGACGGCAAAAATGATCGTATTGAGAGGTACTGTGCTGGTATAGGGCTAGTAAAAGGCAAATGCAGATTAAATTTAGGTAAATGAAAAAGAATAGGCCCGCAAACAATAACACAGAAGGTAGAAGAAATATCAAACGAGATAATTATGCAGGATATCAGCTTACAAAGGAAAAGGGGTTGTGGATAATATCCTGTCTAATTATAATACCTATAAAGGAGGATAGTCACACAAACTAATTTCAGCCACCATATACCCCACAGGCTCCCTGTATAGACAGTGGAAAACAGCTGAATCCAAGGGTGAATCTGAGAACCTCTAAGAAAAGCACCTGACAGTTGCCTTGCTGGGTCTTTTCAATAGCTTTCTAGAGGCGCCAGTGGATTCTCTCTCAGTGGATTAGATACCGAAACTAGCTCCTAAATTTTAAGTACCTAAAGTAATGGTGCAAATACTCGTTTTGCCTGTCTCTCTGGACTTTTCCAATTATGAGATTAAAGGCTGGAGTAAAACCAAATTCTTATTGTACAGCTGTTTTAACTGCAAGTGAACATTTCCAGTATAGCATTCCCCACAGACAAGCACTGTGGCTTAAATGTCACTTCAGCTACTGCTAATAGATTTCCAGAGATCCATTTTTTCCATTTCTATCCTCAAATATAATCTGTAAAACTAGATAAATCCTGCAAGCTTAGGCTCTGTTAGACCTCTGATGAGAAAGTTGGTGGCTCTTACAGAAGGCTAGCAAATAAGGAGGAAGGTGGAATTAAACTAGATTGTGCCCATGAAAGGCTGGTCTGTAGGCAGAAAGATGAGATTTCATACTAGTAGAAGGATGCTTATCTCTTACACAGGGAAATGATAAATAGCACCTGTACAATTTGCAGAATGCCTTTGATACCCAGAAAGCAGTAATGCTAGGGGAAAATGAAGCTGTACATAGACAGTAAATCAGGTAAGATTATTTCTTTTTGCATTCTTAATTCGTTCCTCTATTTGTGTGATTTACAGTGAAATAATTAAATTATTTTTTTCATCAAATTGGCTTTCAGAGTTTTCATTGCAAGGGTCAGGTATACCTCTGCTTGGCAGTATTCCAGAATGATTATAGTATTTGTAAAATTTCACATCTGAGAAAGAGAAATATATACTAAAACTCAGTTGAATAATAGTGATGCAGTATCTTGTTATGTAATAGTCAACAAAACCATTATTTGTTTACTTTTTGTTTGACAATAGTAAAACCACTGCAGTTTTATCTTTCTAGCATAAAGTGAGAATAAAAGTGAAGAACAACAGAGCTCAGTGGTGCTATTATATTTCAGCAAATTGAAGTTTTCAAAATGCCACTTCTGTTTCTCTGCAAAGAAAAAAAAAGGTTGATTGTAGAGAAAATAGCATGTTATATCTTTGGGAAGAATAGTGTAGAAAGATTTGAAAAGGAAAGATCAGAGATGTGGCAGCATTGTTAGAACCATTGTGCAGACATTTTATTTGTATTGCTAAGAACTGTAGAAGTTTTCATTTACTGGGGAGGAAACTGTAAATATGCAATATCACTTTTTATGTTACTAACTTCATTGAGTTACTGTTTAATTGGTATATTGAAAAATTTCTGCCAGTGACTTTACAACCGAATGCTATAATGAAATGTCACTTTTTTTCAGAAAAATGTTATTTTCCCTTGATTAGCTGAAGTATTAAATCTGTTTCGGTAAATGAATCTATTGATTTTAGCTTAATGTGTTGTAATAAAAAATATTTGAGTATGTTCTCAGTTGGYGGATTCATGAGATGCCATGCTGGATTCTGTACAGGCATTGACGTGAGATTTTTATCTATTTTTCATGTGTGAAGCAGAGAAGTCAACGTTGGTACAGAAGGGAAGTAAAGACCTGGGTTCTGCTGGAGGACAGTTCTCTCACTTAAGCTCTGCAGAAGTCATCCACGGGCTTTCTTTCATTGGGTCAGCCAAGACCCTGACAATGCCCTAAGGTTGGAGGGAATGAGGCTATAGCAAAATAGTGCTGTAAAGCCTCTTGGTCCGGCTGTTTAGTCTGCTAGGAGTCAGGCACTCTTCCAGAGGTGGTTAACGTCGACCATGGTCCTCACTGCCTTGGGGAGCTGCCCATTGCCTACATATTAATGCTGCACCATACAAGAAATAAAATGCCCGATTAGTGTCATATGTTAACCTACCCAGATGTAATTTAATAGTAATACAGACAAGTGCAGCCCAGCTTCTGCTTCATTTCATTAGTGGGTCATGGTTAGCCACGCTTGATTGCTGACCATTGCAGGAGCAGATTAACTAAGTGTTGTAGCATTTCTTTTATACAAACACAACCTCTGAAGAAACCTGTGTGGGATGTAGGGAAGAGACTGGTCTATAGTAGAAGCAATGTAAAGGAATATGCAAAAAGCATAATTAGAGACAAGAATGTTTTTGTTCTTTTACACAATAATGCAAGATACAGTTACTGTACTTTCCTACATCATTACATTCTCTTTCCACTGGTTACACTTTGGATGCCATTAATGCAAAGAAAGAGGTTTCGGAGTAACTTAACTTCAATAGAATGAAAACAAAGGACATCTCTGAATAATTTAGAAGGACATTTATAGATCAGTGAGTCAGAGGTTTCGGACTTAAAATACTGAAGTTAACACTAAAGCAAACAGACCTTGAATTACTTAATTACTAGCTTGTTAATATTTCATTCAGAACTTTAAGGACAAAAATCTGTAATTAGTAATTAGTGCTAGTAGTTATAGCAGGAAACTACAAACCAAGGCTTTCCATTTCAGTTCATGGATTTCCCCACTGTGTGCACTGTGTGCACTCTTGCCTGACAAATCAACTCCCTTTCACCTCCCTTTTCAACTGTAGAATTGTGTACGTAAAACTCTTTTATCTAAAGCAAACTAATGAAGTTGGTTTAATGTATAAAAATACACTTTGAGATTATTGGGCAACAGGTTACAGAGTTGCCATGCCGTTACCTGGTTTTTCTTTCTCTTTTCTTATGTCTTTCCAGCGCTGCCTATTCTTCTAGAGAAGAGCCTTTAAGAATTTCTTTTTTCCTGGCTGGAATTGTTAGTGACATTGGCTGGCTCTAGAATGGGTTTATGATGTTACTTGTAATGCTGTTACACTGTGTGAAAAGCAAAACAAATGTTTTCACCTGTATTTGTTAGAGAACTAATGCTGTTTCAGTCCTGGGCCTCAGGTGGTGGAGGACGGCTGCTCAAACACAGCTGTAGCACTTGAGCAGAGCACTCAAATTAGGCTCTGAATTCTGGAGAATTTAAGAATTGGCCCATGCAGAGGTCTTTGCAGGCCACAGCTTTATGATGAGGGGTTTTTTGGAGAGGTCATCTGGTTGGAAAACTCAAGAGACTTTTCTTGGCTTCGCTTGCCTTAGCTCTTGCAGGCTAACTGGGTGAAGTCATTTTGTGAAATAAGAATGAAGACTAAATATTGTCGCTTGCTTATTTTATTATTGATCTACCATACAATAACAAAGTGTATGAGCAAAGCCATGAAAATTGTGCTCATGTACAGCAGATTCCCAGATTTCCTGTCAGTCAGGGCTTTGGCAGGACCAATTATCAAACCATTAATTAGCTCCTGTTGTCAGCACTCACCATTCAAGTTGTAATCCTGTTTAGTTGATAGTAAACCAGAAGCTCTGATAAAATCCTTATTGATTTGTCTAGAAACACTGCTGCCCAAACAGACCAAGAAGTTCATAGGTTTCTCAGACCACATCTAGAAAAATCCATAAAATCCTCTGAAGCCAGTTGTGACTCTTCCAAGTCCATGAGTATTGTCCATTCCTCTGCCTTGTGATTACTGCAGTCTGTCACCCCACCCCATGTCCATTACCGTGGTGTCCTGGGAAATCTGGCTTCCTAACTCTGCAGATTCATTAATAACAAGGAATGGAAAGGAAGTAGGGGCTTGCAATGAAAGGTAAAGCAGTAAGAACCCCTCTATAGCCTCATTTACTGACAAATTTGTGCCATTGATAGATTAGCCCTTGCTTACCTTTCTTTTAGAGGACTGACCTCATCAGCTGGCAGACACCATAAAACCATTTGCAGTGTCTGAGCTGTGGTTAACTTCCCTGTCTAGCCCCTTCCGTTCTGTAACCCCACAATGATCAAGAAGACCTGCATGCTTAGATTTTAGATTATAGGTCAGATTATACTGAGTGTCTTTAATTGCTTTTGAAGAAGGAGGAAAAAAGCTTTCCGTGATTTAAGCCTCAAAGCCAGTTAGGCTTTGAAGTTTAAGGCAAACTATTCAAGAAAGGGAGGGAGTTCAAGCCAGCTTAATGCTATAAAGACAGTTGAGAAGTGAGTTAGGGCAGTTGACTTTCACTACAGTAGTTGCTTTGATCAAAGCTAATTTTTGAAAGTCTGCATTAAGTCAGCAGCCATTAATCTTTTTGTTGTGATGTATTATCAGTAATGGAAAAAAAAGATTATTTTCCTTCTAATTGAAATCTTGGAAAGATGAAAAATACAATGAAAAATCCCTAACATGGCTTTCGCAGCTTTTTCCCCAACACATCTTTCCTTTATTATTTGGATTTTATAGCACTGCTGAATAGATTTTTTTGGTGGTTGTTGTTGTTTGGTTCTTCTTGGCTTTGTGTTTTATATTATTGCAGTGTTTCATCAAGGCATTTATCAACTCCCTCACGTCAGTTGTTCTGGCAGTCACCTGAAACTCATCCTGTGTCATTAGCTACAAAAATGGAAGGTTGAGTCAGTAGGGTTGTGAACTCCAATCTTAGCAATCAGGTGTAAGCATGCCCCCTGAAAATGGTGAGGTTTTAAAACTCATTGAAGTTTGACTTTTTTTTGGTCATCCAAAAGGTATTTGAAAATTGGAAGTTCTTGCTTTCTTATATAATACAAATACAAAACCTGAGAACTTTCTTTAAAAAATAAGATGTTATTCTGCTGTAAGAGACTTGTGTGATGTCAAGATCTGGTACTCTTTTAAAAATACTAAGTATTACACAGACCATGTAAAAGCTACGATGAGCAAGACTGAGCTCTCCTCTCTAGCTTGATCATTTGGTTCATAGGAGACTTGGTTGATGACAAACCACTCAGTCCAGTGAAGTGGATGGGGATTGTCTGAATTTTTATTTCCTACAAGTTTYGTAAGCCTCTGTATGTTCTAGTGTCAGATTTATGAGTAACTAGGAATTGCCTCTGAAATGTATGAAGAAAAAAAAATTTACTATTTTTTGTAAATATGTCCTAGGCAAAAACTGAAACACATGTTAAATATAGGAGATTAAAAGCAAGTTTGCTTAGTTCGGCTCTTAGTTCATGCGCACATTATCTTTGTACCATCTCAACGTTTTCAAGTATTAATAGGATTTCTAGATGTTGAAAACATTTATAAATTTATCATCTTGCTCTCTACCACCTACCTTTCTAATAATGCTTGCATAGCATGTTTAATAATTTACATATCACTTAGATACCAGTATTCGATAAAGTCAGTATGCCAAATTCAGCTTCCAATGTTATATATTTCTTTGTTTGCCTACTATAGTGAAGAATATGAAGTAAAATTTTGATTATATCTTTCTTAATGTTGTTATCCAGTAATGTTCTGAGGCAAAGAAATTTGAACCGTGGGGAAAGCAGAGCTGCTAACGAACCAGTTTGGGCTTTGTTAGGCAGTGGAGTAGACATATGAATATATAACATATGATTATCATAAAATTATGGCCTGGAAATTGAACAGTCATGCTGCTGCATTTTAGACAGTACATTTATAATAAGCTGTAATAAAGTAAACATTTTGAATGGGTATAACAAGAGGCATTACTTGTGATCACAAATGTATGTTCAAGTCATGCTTTTGAAGCTCAATTTAACAAAGCAAACAAATCTCCTTGTAGTGTTAACACAATTGTTCTCAGTGGTGAATTTTGATTTATGGGGAAAAAAACTTTAAGCGTATAAAGCTGGCTGTTTGGGATCTAAATGGAAGAAAAGAATATGATTCATAATGGCTGTAATTTGAAAGCTGCGTGTTGTTACAAGTAAAAGTGGGTTTAAAAGACTCACTTGCAATTACTTCCTACTTTGGATTCTAGTTTAAATGCCTTTTGGTTTATTCTGGTATAATTTGGCATTTTTCCGAAAGAGTATAAAAGCATGGTTTCTAAGAACGTTTCAGAAGCCAGATAAGCAATGATAAGAATTAGGTTTAGAGCCCAATCCTGATAACACTAGTGCAGGCTAATTGATCTTGTGAAACTGCTCAGAGGTATATAACTTACAAGGATAAGAGTTTGTAGAGCTGGAGCCCGTATGAATAGTGACAGATACTATCTGACTCGTAAAAGTAGTTTTTCCTCAGACAGCACAGAAAGGCTGCTGGGAAGCTCCTGATAGCCCAGCCCCGGGGAGTCTCCCTGTAACCCATTCCCGGCAGTGTGACAGTAAGTGACAGAACCCCTTGTGGGGTGTGAGACGTACAGATAAAACAAGATGAATTTAGACTCTTAACAGTAGTAATAGCTTGGGTACAAAGAAAAGATGAAAAACAGTCGTATGAGAAAGTACACTGTAAAATCTGTGTGATAAACACAAACATTTGTCAAGAGAGCCATCGTTATAGAGGTGAAGTACAACATGTGAAAGGCAGAAAATGTCAGAAAAACTCTTCATCCTATTCTGACATTCATCTAGGTTCTCTTTTGTTTATTTTGAGGTATAGAAATAGCATGCCAAAGCTTATAAAATAGTGATAGCACTGCTTTGTCTCTAGAAGATTTGTTTGGGTTTCTGCTGATAAATTATTAAAGAGATCTCAGCTGCCCTGTGTCACAGGATTTCTTGGTAGCGTGAGTGTAAGTACCTGAGGGGTAATTAAGATTGGGTTTAGAGAACCTAATGGGGGGTAAATGCTTTCCCTGTTGTGTGACCACAAACCATCTCTCTCTGTTTCCCCATTTGCAAACTGAGAATAATAAGCCTTATGAAATTCATAATTTATGAATGAGCTAAGCGGTGTTTTCAAAGTATATTCTTTACTATTGGTGCATAACTCTTGTCTCTGGATCTTTGTTTCCTAGCATGCAGTGCTCTCAGTTTGGGGCTGGCTCCCTTTTGCAAAAGCAATCTGAGTGAATAAAACACAAACCAGGGTTAAGACTGGCTTTCACGAGCTAGCTCATGTAAAGTAGAAATACAATCCTCAAAATATATCAGGCTGTGGGTGAAATGTTTCCTCCTGGAATCATTGCTACATTATGATTACAGCTTTTTCTGTCAGTTTGCACTGTATATCCTTGCTCTAGCTTCCCCTCCTGTACAGTTGCTTACCTTCCTGCTGGGGGGTGGCTTTTTTCAGAAACCTCCAGTGGATTCCTTGTCCTTCACTGAAAGGATTTTTTTGCTTACTCGTTTTTGCATAACCTGCTGAACAGTTCCGTGGTTTGCTGTGGCATTTTACTACTTTGCTTGCATCTGCCTGTTTTTCTTTGGTACTTTGACAAACACCCTGAAGTTTCAGTACTGACCCCAGGGATTATCAGTGGCACAATTATTCTTGGTGTGCCAAATCCAAGCTGGCTGTCTCTGGCCTCTGCAAAGTTATCCCAGGTGCTTGCGGTGAAGTGTTGTTCTTACCTCTTCCTACAAATTCATGAGCTGTAGAGCAGGTGAAGCTCTGTTTGCACCAAATATGTATCCTCTCTACAGTAARTTCACGCTGATGCTTGCTTTGAGAGCCCTGTTACTGCTGTCTTAGTGCCTGGGTGTTTACTGCAGTTCCCTCATCCCCTAGAGTTTCTTCCTCTTTCATCAGTGCATGCCGAGGGTCAGAATTACATGAGTTGCTTTTTTAATACAACTTTATTTAAGAACTCATCGCAGTGGAGGTATGCCAGGTTCATGAGTCCTCAGCACAGAATTCTTCCGTTTCTCATTTTTTACAGAAGGTGTACAGAGAGATCTTTTTTCTTTAATCCATAGACCTGTGATGATTAGAGTGCCTGGGCAAGGGATATTGATCTAGGAGGACAATCAGCTATTACTTTGTTTCATTTAACTGTTCAAGATGTGTMTGGACCCTCGGATCTCTGCTTCCCATTCTTGATGATGATTAAAAGAAAATAGGTTTTTGAAAAGCTTTAAAGTTCCCTCAAGGAGTTAGGTGGAGATGGCAAAGTCTAGCAAGAAGGTCCACTGCTCTTTGAGTACTGTAGATGCCTGAGTTACAATACCCAGAAGTGCTCAAAGAGTTTGTTGGTTTGCTGCGGCTGACCAGGTTTTCCCATTGAGTTAAACGGGAAGTATAGAAAAAAGAATATCTTGAAGAGTGTGCATCATCGAGCAAAGCATTTGTGCAAACACCGATATATTTCAACATCATGGTCTTAGCAGTTATCTGCTTTGTTGTAGATACCAGTGTTCCTCTGAGAGTCCCAAACAAAGCTCAGGAAAACATTGGTTTCTTACAGATAGTTCAGATGGTGTTGCAAGGTCAGGTGTACAGGAGACCTTCCAGGATACATTAAGAAATCTATTTCCAGCTGGCACAAAGTCATTAAACTTGTAATATCACTGATAAGAGGAAGGCTTTTTGTTTCTGATGTTTCCATCAGTCAGTTGTCAGGAAAACCCCAGGACTCCAACCCATTCTGTGTATCAGAAAATGGTATCCATATTTGAAATTACTACATGTAAGAATGAGAGTTTCTTTGAGAAAATGTTGTATGTTAACAAGAAAGAATAAATCATGAACTGTGAGTGCTAGACACTGCGAGTCAAAAATCCCCAAAATCCACAATTTAAAAAAGCCTCGCTCTTGTGATTTTGAAACATGATTTTTCTTTCTGGCTTTTTCCATGATTTTACAGTGCTTGGTGTTAGCATTGTGGTTTAGTTTGGTGTGAACAAAAATGTTCAAAAATTTTTATATTTCTTAATGTTCCTTTCCAGGAATGAGATCTCAAAATTGGAGCATTTCCATTTCCTATGTACACAAGAAGCGGCGTAGTTACACTTAGAAGGCTTCTTTAATGTTAAATAGACATATTAACTGCATTGTGTTTACCCAAGCTGATAACCATTTGTTGGGTAATATATTACTTAAAAGAAAACACAATCAGTATGTTTAATTTAGCAACAGAACTGGTTAGCAGTGCTCTTATTTTACTTTCAACAAATCTATGTTTTTGATAAAATAATCTCTTGAATCGTATTAAGGAATGGATATTAAGCTGCATTACAAAATCTGCTTTGGCTTGAACAAAAATGTGAAGCAGTTAACTTATTAAATTCTGCCAGTTGACAGTATTAATATTTGTGGTCCTGTGTAYACTAATGGTATGAACAGGCATTTAATAACCATCTCTTAAATTCTTATAGTTCTTTGAGAATTTTTACTATGGAACACATGCGATACTTTATGTGAATGGGGAAAAAAGTTCTTTAAAAGCATCTGAACAAGCTGTCCGAGAATTAGGAAGAAGCACTGAAGGAACAACTTGGGATCTGTATTTGGTGCTGCGTTGTGCCCTCTAAGTGTTGGGGGCTCTAATAACTACACAGCTACTGACTCTCTAGGATGTTCTTAGTCAAATCATTAGAATTTCTTACATTCATGTCCTCATCTGTAATCACGTGTAAGAGTGCTTTCCCAGGATAGTCCTTGCCCATACGCACATTCCACTGGAAAGCTGTGCATGCACCAAAATCATGCACTTCGAAGCTTTGCTTTAGGCATATTCTCAAAATAAACGGGAGCCCTGTTTCTCACACCTCATTTCCTCTCAATTGCCTTGGTTTGACGTGAAGGTCCTTGGAGTTTGCTTTTGTCACCTTTAAGTCTTCAGTCTTCAAAAAGATCTCATTTTGAGTTTGGCTTATCTTTATATCTTCAGAAGCTGTTTATTTTGTTACTGCTGCTGCTTCATTTTTTCTGTCTCCATCCTATTCCTTCAGGAAGTCTTGACTGCTCTTTGTTTCCTCAAATTCCCATGTAATTGTTCTTTTTGTTCCCTGACTGTTGTCATTGCTTCTCCCTGGTCTTCAGGTGATGCCCTTACTGCTATGGAGTCATAGTACCAGTGGGCAGGCTAATTCTCTGTCRTCTAGGACGTTCCACATAGCTTGAGAAGTTTAGCAATAAAGTCTATAGTACTTTGCAGTTGTGGGCAGTCACAGCATTTGAGAGTCATGCAGAAACCAGGATTTGAGATGTGCTATTTTGCTAGAGAGGTTTTATTTCCTAAACTGTCATTTGTGGCTGAATGTATCCCAATACCCTCAGGACAAGGAGCTCGCAAAGGTCATATTTTTTGGACAGTTCTTAGACAAATGTGGTTTAATTTTTGCAGGATGGCTGACTAGAGAAKGTGTAGGCTCCAGTTCTCCTGCAGTAGGAGACTGGGAAGCAACCAAAAGGCTTCTCMCTTATGAACGCACAGCTGATCATTTATTTTGGGATGTGCTGCTTTCACTTGTTTGAGTGCTTTGCCTGTGAGAATGGATCCTAATGGAGAAAAGTTAGTTATGATATCAGAGAGAGGAAGAATTACTTTCCAGGCTTTATGTGGCAGCTCTAAACTTTTTTCCCCTCCAGGCATTGGAACTTGTGTTTAAAAAAAGAAAACAAACAGTTTGTGTACTTGAGCATATCAAAAAGGAATGCCTTCACTGCACATACCAGCTATAAAAAGAAAAGGCCGATTCTTCTTAGAAAATAGAAAGCCATTACGTTTAGAATCTATCTTGCCTGTGTGTTATGGTTCCTTTTTTTAATTCTATATTTAGAAATAAAGATCTTTTTAATTTCATAAGATTTCAACTGCTGCTTTTGCTCATTTGTTCTCTCATGGAACTTAACATTTTCTGCGTCTACTATTACGATTGTGTCTTCTGGGATCTTAGAAATAGGCTGATGACTAGGGATGTGGAATAAGCAATAGAAATAGGTGAATTGAAGAATGATTTTCTTTCTATAAATGTTTGGTAATAGAGGGGAAAGTGCAACAAAAAGGCATTTAAAAAGAGAAAAGATTTGAAATAGAATGTGTTAAGGTTTTGCTTACAAACATCACTTTCTTTAAAGAGGATTATTTACTGAGCTAAAATCATTTCAATTGCTTTGAAAAAAATATGCATGCGGAAACATAGGGCTTCTTTCAGTCAAGTCTCCATTTATCTAAAAGCTTACCTCCTTTTTTCTTTCTAAAGAACTTGAATATGGGGAAGGTAGATGTGTTTGTAAAGTTTAAGCTTGTCCATTGTAGACATGCTTTCTGAAATATTAACTTAATTACGTTAAAATCTAAATTCTCATTGTTAATACCTCTTATGTAAAGTAGCAGCTTGCCCAGGAATTTCATTCTCCTTCGGGATTAAGCGTGATGAGACTAATGTTTGAGTGAAGTCTTCACAGAAAATATGTATGCTTCAAGTAAGTGAAAGAATGACTCACCAGGTGGAATGATGGACCAGTCTGATGATGAAGTGCACTGTGGAGATACACTGAAAAGCCTTGGCCACTGGTAGTAAGCAGAGATAATGCAGGCATGTTCACGGGAGTAGAGCTAACTACATTCAGTGTAAATGGTTCCTCCTCTTTTTCAGCTGGATATATTGTTTTTTCACATTTTGCTCTAAATTAACATAAAATGTGGCTGCATATAAACACACTGTTGTGATTAATCTCAAAATGGCTCCATTATTCTGCCAGGCGAGATAATTTGAGATGGGTTAGATATTTCACTTTTTTTAATATACTTTTAATTTCTTTCAGAACATAGGGGATGGAAGGAGACTGGAAAACGGGAGATTTCCTAAAGCTTAACTGTCATCATTCGTAGAAAAAGGAATAAGTTTACCCCACTAAAGTTTTTCCTAGTGAATAGCCCAAATGATGATGGCAGTGGGAAGCCTTTCTCAGCAGGGAGAGGAAGATCATTGTCATCTTCATGTAATCTGACATTCTTAGGCAATTGTCTTGTATTACATCCAGTCTGATTTGATAATGAGCCTGATAATCCCCTGAAACGGGGATGCAGCTCTTGCCCACTTTTTTCTCTCTTTTTTCTCTATCATCTTGCAGTCTAGCAGTAATGTAGTGAATCGGCTTCCAAGAGGAAGCTCATCTGTATTTTTGGGAAGGGATTTCTGTTGGGCAAGTAGGCTGGTTCCTGATAACTAGATCGAATGCAGTCAGGAACAGCGAGTGTTCCTGCTGAGGAACAATTTCCTTCCTCTTGAAACAAAAGTAGTGTACAGGTTGGTGTCCGTCCTTGCCCAGGACACAGTTGTGGCCCAGACTTGAGATACTGTTCTGATGCACACCACCTCTGACAGCCCTGTGTCCGAGACGCGAYCCTCTGGGCTTCTAATTTTGACTGGCTGTCCAAAAATAGGCTAGGGAATAAATTTAATTAAGGGAGGCTCCATGGAGTCCTTAGTGTGGTGGGAATTTCCTTCTTGAAATTGCTGAATGCTGGTTCAAGGCATTTTATTAACAGTATGGCAGAAGCATTGGCACTGTACCAAAAGCATTGCTGCTGCTGAGGATAAGCATTTTGGCTGAGAACTGCCATCATTCCTAAGACACTTCTCCTGTTTCTGTGAAGTACTAGCTAGAAGAAGTACCTCTCAGGAAGAGAAATGATGGTGCATTATTCAGATACTCCTATGGATTGTAATACTTAAGGGGGAAAAGGAGGGATGAACCCCATACTGCAAAGGGAGAATTGAGAAGACACTGCTCTGAGCAGCTCAGAATGAATTCCCAAAGGGAAGGAAATTCAAGACAGTTAAATTTGACAGTTTCCCTGTCCTGCTTTGAAGCTGAAATACCAGAAAGCAGCGTGCAAGTGATAGGTAGATGTAAGATGTGAATTATGGATACAAGGATCGCTATGGGCTTGTTCAGTCCTGCGCATAAACGATACCCATTTAGAAGTCTACTAAGATGCAATAGTAGAAGAATATTTTTAATGCTGAAAAGTGTGTTTTGCTCAGAGTACTTGTGGTCTTGATCAAATGCCCAGCCGTTCCTAAAATGTTCATTAATATTACAATAAGTACATTTACAAGACTGAGGTCACTTAACAAAGTATAGGGAAGAGTAGGTGCTGTATTTCTTCCTTTGTAAAATAATTACTACAACTTGCAGTTGTTAAAGACTATGATCACCAGTTTTCTAATAGGAAAATTCATTTAAGTCAGTACTTTGGCAGGTGTTCATATTTTGTGGAAAGATCTATCTTCCAGATTGCTAATGAATGGCCAAGCAAGTATCTAGATAGTTAATAATGCTGCTTAATTGCCAGAGTCAGATAAAGCTGCCATCTAATTTATTGCTATTCTGAGCATCTGAACACTAGAAGAATGATAAACCATGAGGAAGCCTTATGAGACGGTTGGTTAGTTGAAGTCATTGCCTGCAGTTTATACATTTCTCTTGCTAGCAGGTGATCCTTCTAACATTTCCCTGCTTTGGCAGAAAATCAGACATGCGGTCGTACCCCCTGCTGCCCCCGCTTCCACTAGGCAGCTGTTTTCAAAGTAATATACCTTCCCAAGACACTGCGCAGCCAAGAGTTTTCTTCCTGAGATTATGTATCCATAGTGCACTAGAAAAGGATGTTGTGTTTTCCTGCATACACCTAATGGAACATAAATACGTCCACAAATGTGTGTCAGTCAAACATCTGGACTGTATATAGCTTTTCAACACGGATGGAAAGAAGTGACGTGCTGTGCAGAGCATGCTGCAAAGGAAAAGGTTGCTGATCTGGGCAATCGGTTGATTTATCCAAGTGATCATCAGCAGATGCAAATGTCACTTAAGGATTAAATGATTTTAGGAAAAAAGCTCTTTGCAGGTGATGGAATGGATGAAGAAATAATACGACACATGGAAACCTGAATCTGACTCTGTCAGTCATGCAGCAGGACAGGCCTCGGTTGTAAGCGGGTTTAACAAAATTGTCTTATAGTGCCATGTTCACTTGACAAGTAAAATCCCAGGGCTCCCTGTCTGGGAATGACCACAAGTATTCAGGGTAAATACCAAGAAAAATGTTAGAATTCTGCTTATCAAATTAAGGATAAATCCTGTCCCATGCAGTACAGGAGGACTCAGTCCATGCTCAGGACCTTTTCATGAATTAATTGCCTTTATCTGGGAATTACTGGAAAAGAGGTTCATGGGCTTTTCCACTGTATGTGCTATTAAGCTGTCTGGAGACAGTTATGGCCTTTTTCAGATCTGCATCCCTCTGACAGTAGTAAATTCCCGTGTCACCGCTCAGGAGCAAGTAGACAACAGAGGTGAAAAATTATGCTAATGAATTGCAATAACCAGTCCCTTTTTATGAGAGCGCTTATGCGTAAGATCCTGAATCCAAAGTGTTATATTACCTTGTACAGCTTTTTGTTGATAAGCTACAGCAAACTAAACACAGCTAGCAGTTAAATACAGCTTTATACTTCTGAAGAGGCCCTTTGGAACAAAGTGAAGTATATGGGTAAAATTGTTAAAGCGTTAGATAAGGTTCTCAGGTTACCATGGTTACTTGAAAATTTTGCATTGTATCATAGATTAGGATGCATAGGATGAAGTAGCCAAAACAACTAGGAAGTCCAATGCATATAAACTACATTTTCAAACCACACAGCATTGCCAAATAGAAAGACAAATAGCTCAGGATATTGGCTGCTGACAAATCTATGAATCAATAAAGAGAGGCCTGAAGGAGATTTAGAACATATGTGATTTGAAATCCTGCATTATTCTGGAGTTACAATCTTAATTTTTAAAGACAAATGAAAAAAAAAAAGAAAAATCCTCAGTAATGTAAAGAGTGGAATGATTTTTCCATAAGCTCTTTCTGGTATTGAAATCTGACATTTGGCTTTGAGACCTTCAACAAAGAAGGTTGATGAAACATGGATAATACATTTCATGCACTTAGGCTGGCAGTAGCACTTACACTGGAAGCAGTTTATTCCCATGGAAACCTATTTGCATTTGGGCCAGAAGTGACTTTTTTCCCCCTCTGTTAGGGCTGCTGATGTTTTAGCATAATATAATTGCTGTATATTGACAGCAGATTTGAAAAGTATTTTTTAAACGTTGAGTAGCTGAGCATATGTATAATGGAGATGTAGTCTGTGCAGTTTTTCTGTGTATGATGGAGGCATGTTGCTGAAAAATGCAAGGCAGCTTTTGATCTTCTATTATTTATCCCTAAAAGAAAGAAAAAAATGTGAATTAAAATAAGTTTATCCCAAAAAAATTCTTTTTTAAACAGGTGACAAAAGAACTGAAACAGTACGACAATAAAATTATAGAGTGCAAGTTTGAGAACAATAGCTGGGTCTTCATGAGACAGAGAATAGACAAAAGCTTTCCGAATGCCTACAGCACTGCCATGGGTGAGTAGAATAATTTGCTTTAAAAGTTTTTCAGGCTCAAATTTTAATTTTTTAACTCTGTTCTAGTTTAAGGAGGAAAGGCACTCCGTGTTCTCATTTCTAGTTTGAGTCCTGGCTTCTCTAACTTATTATAGCAATACCTCATCTTGCAAATGCTTGTGTCATGTTTGGCTTTTATATAGCATGAATCCTTTGGCTTCAGGGTTATTTGATGAAGTCAGTTAAACAAATTCTCTGATGCAGTATTTAACAGATAATGCAGAAGCAAGTGCCTACGTCTTTGTAGAACTGCAAACACTTGCTCAAAGAGACTTTAAATGGCAGGGCATGCCTTTTAAGTGAGACCCAAGGAAGTTTTTATTCATGATAGCATTGCAACAGCAGTTAAYGAACAAGTATCAGTTCCCAGCATTGTGTTGGCTTGTCGGGATGTAATGCAAACCGGCACACTATGAGTTGAATTTGTTGAACAAAAACTCCATTATAATTTCACCTCTATTCAAAACACCAAAACCATTATTTGGCAGGTGGGCTAGAAAATTAATAGCAGAAAATGTCATCTTAAGTTTCTACAATAGTCGTACAAACAACGAAGACACAAACAAATGAAAGGTGGGGGTATATCCCTGCAGAATTGTTAGACTTTTATGTTGTTCTACCAAAAAACATTTTTCCAAGTATTGTAAATTAAATGATGTTGTTTACTTTCAGGTGAAGTATAAGAGTTTGAATAGAAGTGTGCAAGGCTGAATAACAGTAGTCATGTTGATACTGACTTTTGTTAAGTGCCAAAATGAAGTTTAATCATATTTAAGACCATGCTATTTACTAGGACGTGCGTAGATGATGTCGGATTTTCTCTGAACCATTCTACTTGCATTTCTGCCTGAGCAGTGAGTAGAATTTCCTGAATAAACAAAATGTGGTCATTTTGCCAGGAGATAATAAATCTGTTGGCACCTTAGGGAACCAGCACAGAATGTAGCTGAAATACTTGCTGAACAGTCCTGTCGGGAAAGAGGAATGGGCCACAAAAGTCATACAAGTACAAGGACATCTCTTTGTCACCTTGACCTAAATTTCTCTTCTCTGTTTCACCTTATTGTTTCAATAGTTAGTTTTCCTTGGAGTTTTCTCTTCTTTGAGGAGTAGCATATTCTTCTTTCCTTTGTTCTTAAGAGCATGTGCAGCTGCACTTTTTCTCTTCTGATTTTCTCCATTTGTAGAGCAGTTATGTTATTCTTGACTTTTTTTTTCCTGCCAAAACATAATGAACTTCCTAAAAATAAAAATTAAAGGAAAATTAATTGCTACAGGAAGAACTGTTTCGTAAGAAATATTTCAAATGTTCCATGGGAGTTTGCAGAACAGAAAGTTTTCTTTTGGCTTTAATTTTTCACTTTTGACCATTTTTCAAGATCTCCAAAAGTTGTATTTTCTCATTTGAGACTTCTGTTGTCCCCTTCTCTAGATCCTTTCTCCTCTATTTGGTTTCTCTTGATGAAAAACACTATTTGTTTTTCCCCATGGTTGAAACAGCAACAAAATAAGTACCTGTCTCTATCTTGCTTTTGGACTTTGATACCTTTCAAATTGAAAAGAGAAGGGCTTTTTGAGTGATTAAGCTAGGGCAGCCCTTAAAAGTTGAAATAAAGCTATACCAGCTACCTTGTGGCACAAATTCTATTCCTAAACTACTGATAATCATAACGCTTTCCAAATGCTGAAGTCACATACAATACAACTTTTAAAGCACCTCTTCACCAAAAATAAATGAGATAATCAAAAAGTAATGCTTGGAAGGTGTTTTATTAATTGCAAAGTAATGCTTTGAATGGTTCTGGAATTCTGCAGGAAAGGAAGGAATGTTTTTTRAGAGTCAGGAAATTATATGTTGATTGTTATTTGTAACAATGCTATATTGCAAGTACATTTTAAGGAGTCTTAATGTTGTTTAGTACTCTAGGGGGTCAATAGATTGTTTTGCATGGAAATTGCATCCATACTGTGGCCAATCCTTACATGCTATAGATTATCCTCTAATCATTTTGTACTTTCTTCCAAGATAGTCATAGGATTCCTACTTAATTTCTTGCTCTTTATTTTCCTCACCTTCCCTAAGTCTCTCGGGAGGATTAATTAGAGCAATATAAAGTTACATAGGAAAAGTGTTAAAAATATTTTATTTGTTTTAAGAGAAGTAAGCCTTTTTATTTGTTCCATAAAATCCTGTGCGCCATTACTTACAAACTGTGACCTGGGGAGTCATGTTGAGTAATCCAGGTGTGCTTATACGTGCCTGCCTTGGCCACTGTGCAGCACTACGGCCTTTCCTCCATCATATGGTCTGGTGTGCTAGACATGTAGCTTGCTTGGTGTCAAGTCTTTCAGCCACATGAAGGTATATGGGTTTAAAAAAAAGCACTGTGCATTGTGGGTTTATGGTATTTATAGTACTTAGTGGTGAAAAAAAAATGTTACCTTAATTCAAAGGTTTTCAGTATTAAGCCAGTCTTAATCCGTTAACTTTCTAGCTATTCGGATTTGATGGGTGTTTTAAAGGCTTGCGTTGCTGTTGCTTGCCTTAATCGGATGTCAGTTCTTGGCGTTTTTATAGTTGCCTCATGAAGCCTACACACGCATGCCTTTTGTTTGTTTTGAAAAGAGCGATTCCCGTGAGGTAGGGGCCCACTACGCTGCTTTGCTCTCTGGGGGGCAAAGCAGAGATACTTGACTCCTGACACAACCATCTTGTGAAAGTCCGCATTTAAGGCTGAATACTTGAGCCAAATTATGTTATTTATTTTGCAAAGAGGGGATGAAACTGTTGAAGTGCTGACTACAACTACTACTACGGTTTAGTAACTTGAGAACATGTTCTTTGTTCCCAGCTGTATGCAACAGCATCCAGAATCCAGTCACGAAGGAGATGCTGTTTGAGTTCATTGATAGATGTACAGCAGCTTCTCAAGGACAGACACGGAAACACCACCTTGATCCTGACACTGAACTCATGCCGCCCCCACCGCCCAAAAGGCCGCGTACCATAACATAAGGCCTTGGTCTCAGTGGATGGCGTGTTTACAGTTCTGCAGAAGGTGAAACGCAAGTGTGAAGGCTGGAAAAAAAGAAATCTGAATTGCTGTAAATACTTGGCTGTGGTTTTTTGAGTTGGTGGTTTGGTTTTTTTGTTTGGGTTTTTTTTTGTCTTTTCCCCAGATTCCACATACGAATGGACATTGTTTTGTAAYTGATAAATTCAACCTTACCTTATGGTATTTGAAGATGAAATTTCCAAAGGTTTAGATAAGAACAGTACAATGAAGTCAATGAAAAGCTGCCTTGTTTATATACGGATCTCTTTTCACCTTTAATTTATAATGTCAGCAATCTGGAACTGAGAAAACATTGGGATGCTGTACTTTTTAGACGCTGTGTTTAAAAAAAGCAGAAGTGTTTTTTTTATTATTGTTATTCAACTGGTTGCGATTTGTCACCCATAGTATAATTGATCATAGTTTCCCTGCMTTTCTGAGACTTGTGTTTAACAGCAAACAGCAATGTTGTTTGTGCTCTGTGTTGGTTAAAAACTAAGCCGCCTTAGATTTCACTAATTTCAAAATTAGCTGGGTTTTTGTTGTTGAAATATTAAAAAAGCGAATCCTTCTTGTAAATAGCATCCCTTCAAAAGGAAACGTGCTGGGTGTTTGTTTTTTCCCCCCGTTTGAACCTAACACACCAAATGTATAGTAGGCTGATTTTAGCTTTGCCTTTTTAAGTTTATCTGTAGATAAGGAATACACCAAATCCTTAGTATTAAGGTCTCTGTTAAGAGACTGTTTTTAGTACAGGACTTAGTTCTCCACAGTGATACCCTTGTAAATATTACTAAAAAGTACACATCACTGTGATATGCGAGAGTAATGAGCAGTGCTAATCATGATGTCTTAGATCCAGGCACAAAATGGCAAAAGAAATGCCAGACAACTCCTGTGTAACGGAGAAGGTAGTTTAGGTGGGAGAGAGTCAGGTCAGATGGAAAGTCTCCTGGTTTAGGTAATTGCAGGGCAAAGATAAACCATTTAGGGCGGCGAATGAGTGTCCCAGGGAACAGGATGCTCATTTTCAAAGGTGGGGTCGGCTGTCCTGTGGCACCGTGCTCACCCTCCGGCTGACTTTTCTTTCATACCAAATGAAGAAGCGCATGAATGCCCTGATGGCTCTTGAGGCAGCGCACTGGCAGATGTTCGTATTAGTTTTGAGAAGCTGCATTCTGGTTGTCTAATGGAGGAGTTGTTCTGAGCTGGGATTAATTGGAAACCAAATGCAGATTTTAAAGTTTACTGTACATTTATCAAGCAGGGATCGAACTGGCTCTTTCTATAGTTTATTTAGTGTTTGAGTCATCCATTCACTCAGCAATCTGATTAGTGAAGCTCATTAATTTGTTATAACTAAAATGCATTTCTGTTTAAATGAGTTTTAATGTTTGTAAGCAAAATTAACTCCTGCATTTTTTTTTTCTATATGGAAACTTTATGACTATGTTTTGTGGTGGCTTCTCTAATTGTTTCAACCTGTTGTATAAATGCACACGGCATCATTTAGATGGCGTTCCTAGCGTCTCTTTCTGGGATATTCCATATGCGTTTTAGAGAACTGAAGGAGTTATGTAAGTTACTTTTTATACTACGGTAAAACTTGAGGGGAAAAAAATGCGTTCATCAAAGTTCTTTTTTTCAACTGTACATAGTTTCTGCATATTATCTGTAGAAAAGATATAATATCACCTATGCAAGGTTGCAAAATTATCTCCTAAAAAGAGCCTTATGAATTTGATGTGAAAACCTATGCAGCCTCTGTGCATCTTGCATTGAAACACACAGTAAATTATTTCTTCACTCAGCATAAATAATTTCCCCCAGATTATACTTGTCATTGAGATTGTCATAACATACACTTTGTCACTGATCTTCATGGTTCTATGGCAATTGCAATATGTATGATGATTACAGCCTTCTCCATGAGGTTAGGACATTTCATTCTTGTAAGGATGTGCCCGGGTTATTTCCGTCTTTCTCCTTCCCAGCCCTTGCATCTTGTATTTCAACAAGACCTAGCTTCTGGTTTACCTTTTACTTCAGAGCTGCAGCACCGCAGGCTGTCTTCCACATGCGTTCCACCAAGTCCATGAATGTGTTGTGGCCCTTGTATTTTGACAGTGTCTTTTTTCCCACACTTAGCTTGAAATGGCTATTTTGAAAGAGTAATGACTCTGAGAAGGTTTAGACCTCCACATTCACATTTGATTGTCGAACTCTTCTTGCACTATGACCTGTAGCTTCTTAGAGAGGTCAATCGCCTTTGCATTTCTGGAAAAGGAAGCTACTGGGGAAGGGTTGAATGAAGAACCTGATGAAAACAAATGGAATTTCACTTGGACCAGATGGGTTTAATGCTGTGAGAAATGCAAACCTCCTTTCTCTGCTACTATTCAAGAGATTGAAGCTAAGAAGCGAAGAAGAGTCTGTGCCAGGAAAATAATGATGATAAAAAACCCCTAACTTGTCTATTCTTTGGTGTACAGCATGAATTCATCCACTGTTTTGTCATTTGTTAAATATATAATTAAAATTTGGTTTCAGTGGAGTTTCCAGAAAATGTAAGTACATTCCTCTACAAACTGTGTATTAAGTATTTTAATAAAGTCAATGGTTTGAAATACTTTTCCTAAGGACGTGTTTACTTTTGATGCCTGTGCTTTCCTGGTACCAGTGCAAGCACAAGGATACTGTGGTGTTATTGCTGTTCAGTCCTCCAAGAAAATTATCCACATTTTTCAGAGGTCAATGGCTTTTCTCTCAGGTAGGAGTCCCCCAGCCCAGTGGTGGCCATGATCCATTATGCCATTTTTAAGTACAATTTGCTCTTCCTGCAACTAGAACCAGAAAGAAACCAAATGTGCAGTTGCATGAAAGTTGTGCAAGAGGTCTGCATGGGTCTTCCCTGCCAGTTTATCATCCAGCATGACCCTAAAGCTGGTAGCCCACCTGCTCGGACCAACTCCTGGACTTGTATTGTAATAGGGCAGTTTCCTTTTTCAGGTTGCAGCTGTCTAGAGTGCATCTTTCAGGAACTAAAAAGCCCATCCTGATTTTTGGAATGTCCTTCTAATTAAGATCCTGCCTCCACTGCTGGTATGTTCTTGTTATGTGTGTAACTCTTGTGGTGCTTCTCTCAACCATTTCTGATTTGCTAGTGTTTGAGTGTGAATGCCAAACCAGATCTGGCATCTGAGCACACCTGGGGAGGTACGATAACTTCTCTAACCCCTACTCAGTACTCCCCTCTGTATGCATTAAGGAAGCAGGTGGTTGATGTGCCCGGCCAGCACGTCGCACTGTGTAGTTTGTGTTGGCTTGCTTGTTTGCTGGAGCAGTCCTTCAGGATCCCCGCTCCTCACCATAGGAGCTCCTTGGTTTTGTGCCTAAGAGGTGTGACTTTATACTTGCATAGTGTGTAATGCATAATTGTATCTTACGACCTCAGAGTATTCACAAAGGCGTTGGCACAGCAAGCTAATTTCCTAGGATTCATCTGTAGTCAACAGAGAGAGAATGAGAGCAGAAGTCCAGTTCGTTCCTCCTGCATCTCTCCTGCAGATGTCTGTCTGTCTTTTCAGTGTTTCCTCTCAATTCTTTTTCAATTGATATGATGTGTATTGCTTTATGGTACTCCCCTGTGTTATTAGCATTTTGTAAGCACAGTGTTAAATATTTTTATTGAGGGTAAATTTCATAGCATCAAAATTCTTGCAGTGGTCAATCAAATTTATAATCTCATTAAAAGTATCCAATTAGTTGGTCAAGAGCTGTTTATTTTCTATAGATTATATTGCTTTCCTTTGCACCTCTATTCAAATCCTAAATCCAAGCAGTTCTGTTAACTTGCATGAGAGAGTCATTTGGCTGAAACGCCTTAAATAGCCAGATTACTTCTGTCCTTCTATGCAATGGCACAAGGTTTGCTCTTGCCTTGCCTGGGGACTGCTGCATGTTCCAAGGTTCACAGACCCTACAGAGCTTAGATTTCACCTGTATCCCTTTGTTTCCAGTGTCAAATTTCTACGATCTGTGCTTACGGCATTGCTCCCCAAGCTTGCATTCCTCTGTTACACCTACCTACCTGCTTTTCAAGTTGTCCTGCCATCACCTGTGCCCCATGGCTGGCCCTCCACTCATGTTCCTTGAGGGCAGTGCTCCACTCCAAGCCTGTACGCTCATCCCCGTATGATACCAGCCTTGACGATGGATAGGGCAGTACTGTGCCTGTAAGTCATGCTTGCGCAGAGACATCAAAGCAGCATCTACCAGCTGTGACAGTATTCATCATATGAGCAAGGAGCTTTTTCCTCTTCCCTCCCTCATGACCCCGTCTTCCTATTTCCTGTACAAAGAAAGGTAAGTTATACTCTTTGCGCTGACACCTGGATCAATTACTTAATGTTTGCAGTGGGAATATAGGTTAGCACTCTTTCTGATTCACTGGTCAGAGGCTGCTGAGCTTCCCAGCAAGCCAAAATCTCTGTTCAGGTGCAGAGATTTGTAGGGCTGAGGCTGGAGGTTGATTGAGACGTTTACAGAACAGTTTTCCCTCAGTCAGGGCTCATTTTAATCTGGTTTATTTCAATCCATAGTCAGCAGTAGGGGGGTACATGAGCATGTTGTAACCAGCACTAGGATGAGAACCTTCCAGTGATGTTGGTGCATCCAAAAGTGTGAAAATGTGGGAGACACTCAATGAACTTGAGGAGGGAACAATAATCGTTTTTTTCCAGTGTTGCAAAAAAGTCCAAAATAAAATCTAAGTGCAACCCATTTCCACTTCTCTTAGAAAACACTGGATGTAAAAATAATAAACATTTTTTAATAAAATCAAATTATAGTCAAATTGACTCCCAGGATAGAAATTTATTTAATCAGAAATACTGTTCATTGCCCCTTTCTCCCTCCTCCTCCTCCTCCCTCGGTATCTTTGTGTCTATTTGACTAGCAGGAAGCACACAAATTGGGTTCAGGAGCATTCATCTATGATACTTTGAGAAAATTAATTTTTGATTAACTCTTCTACTCCGAACTTCCTCTAATGTGAGGAGGCGATAAGGTTATCATATTAAATAGGTCTGTATAAATGCCAAGTATGTAACATTTGAGGAGCAGAATTTTGTTATTATCAAAACATACTTCAAAGAGTTTCTGAACTAATTTGATCATCAAAGGATGGGAAACTCATCCAAAGGGTAAAAAATTCCATTCAAAAAGGTAGGATGGTTCAACAGAAAAAAACTTGAAGAAGAGTACAGACTTCCATGGGCAGACTGTGCCATGGGTATGGGAGGGGATGCTGAGTGTTTCCCTGGCCCACAAATCAGCCGTGCGTTACAATGAGAGCAACTGGAGACCAGGCAAGAGTACAGAGGACGCCATATAGATGCTACAAGTTCGGTCTTGTGGAAGAAAGGGCATGAAAGGCAGCCAGAACTGGTATAATCTCGTGTGCCACAGAGGAAGGGAAGAGGTAAAATGATGGCGAGATGGCTCTCAGAACGGGGAACTCCAGTGGCAAGATCAGAGGAGAGCAGACATCAGCGACACTGAGAAAAGAGATGGCTTTTTATGTAGAAAAAGATGATGGTGACTGGAGGAGGCAGAACAAGTGAAGGCTGGCATGGGGGATGAGGACCTACCCTTCAGCCAGAAGACTCAGACAGACTGCCTTTCAAGGGGGCCAGTAGCAATGAGGTAGGACCAACAGCCAAAGTGTACGGGATGAGGTCCTAAAAGAGCAGAGTAACAGGTAAGCCATGTCTGTTTTCCTAGCAGTTATGCTATTCCTGAGCTCTGAAAGCTCTGGGGTACAATTATACACTCAGCAATGTGTATGCTTCCAAATCACAGGGAGCAGCAGGTATGTGAGCTGTGTCCCTGCATCACAGCACAGGGGCATGGGGACACTTTTGAGCCCCTTTTAGGTAAATCAGTGCTGTATAGACCTGTGTGCAGTGCTGGAGTGCCAAGAGAGCTCCCGGTTACCAATTTTACTATTGTAGCAGCTGGGTATGCCCTTGGCCTTCCTGCTACCCACCCTGTCAGCAAGCTGCATGGGTAGGGCAAACTGGGCCCCGAATAGGGTGCCATGTGGTGCCAGGGCATTACACGCTCCACTTTCCTCTTGCCTCATATCCTGCCAATAGAAATACACACATTTTACCAGTGTACATGTTAATTTAAGCTGAAGGACTGAGCAGACTCCAGGATTGGAGAGGTAAAAGAATAAATTCCAGGCAGCTGCCTCTGCCAAACACTGTTCTGATGAACTCCAGGGTAAGAAGCCCCAGAAATCGGCCACGAATGTGGCTATGCGATGTTTCTGTTTAAGTGGACCATGAGAGAAGTAAGTCTGCTGAGAGCCCCGGCGCTACGGGGACGAAGGGAGAGGTTTGGAGTGGCGCAAGAGGCGTGCAAAACCAGAAACGTCTCTCTCCAGGGTAGACAAAAACTGACTTGTAATGAGGTAAGATAAGAATAGAAAAACGATCTTAGTTTGAATTCCCCCTGTCAGTTTGCTTGGCAGTCAGTGCTATTTCATTGTGTATTTTAGTACTTATAATCTCCTTTGGTTCAGTTTATGGACAATCTTATGCAAGATCTCTTTAATGAAGAATTCTGGTTTGACAATATGGAGGTTTGAGACCTATAAAATAACTGCTCGGAAAGCACTAAGGAGCAAAAAAGTCCCTTTTCTCCATCAGGCAGTGAAAAACTCACATCTCTGAAAGGTTTTCTGGTCTTTAAAGCAGTGGGCTCCTGGAATAATTTACTTTCTCCTGCCATGACAGTTTGTTCTTTTAAAAGAAAAGATTTAGTAAGTTACTGTTAGGCTGAGAAATCAATCGTATGAAATCAATGATAATTCTGCTGCCAGGTAATACTTAGCCGTCTGAGTGAGTGACCCGCTGGTATTCTGCAAAAATAGTCTGTGGCAGGCAAATGCTGAAGTTTGAAGCAGTCATGTTTGGCTTTGCGCTTTTCACCATTTGCTGCTTGCATCAAAGCTGTGTGTTTTATGCCTGAAACTAAGAGGAGCCTGTGCCAGCCAGTTTAACTAGCAGCTGGCCACTCGCTTTCTCTTACAAATGTCAAGCAGAAAAACACAACCTCCTTGCGGTTCTGGTATCATAGCTAAGTCATTTTTCAAAAGTGCATGTAGTTAAATGAGGACGGTGATTTCCAGTCGCTGAGCCTGGTGCACCCATTAGAAGTGGTGCTGGACTCTCCCTCTGTGTGGGGCGAGCTGCCTTGGTGCAGCCTCCCAGGCACAGCGAGAGGAGCGTGGCTGTGTTAGGGAAGAGGCTGGTGTTGCACCCTCCTTTCCTCAAATATCTGAAATGAGCCTTCTGACATCTGTATCCAGCCCAATCCCCTYCAGTGTTAGTAGCAGACAGAGTAAAAAATGGCTTGAAACTGTTATCGACCCTCCCTTCCTGTGGCTAGTCTTGTACCGCTGGCTCTGCAGGAAAGGTCTTGCTTTATGTTCCCTAAATCCCTGGCCCCAGCGGGGAGGATGGAGGAGGCATGCACTGCTGCTCCTGCAGCATTAGAGCTGCACGTGGGCAGGCTCACCACCTCCCTTTTCCCGAGAGGCTTCCAGTTTAACCATGTAATCGTGCTGGGGATGATAATGAACTCGGGGCAGTGCAAGGGCTGGAGAGCCTGGATACGGCCCTTCCCCCTAAGCACTGTCCCCTCCCTAAGCTTGGCCATTTCCAGCGTGGCCTTACAAGAGCGTTGCCCCATGGAAGTGAGCTGAGACATTTGGATAGTGACGGGCTTGTGTGTGTTTCCCCACTGCACAGCTTTTGACCATGCAGCTTGGTCATGCTCTTCACTCCCCCAGACCAGGACTCAAGGCTTTACAGAAGAAAGACATAGGTGTCTGAAAGGGATACTTTGGTCTGATGGGGTGGTTAAACGCCCCTTTCCCCTGAGGGCACCACTTTATCAGCAGGGAAGGCAGGCTGATCCCAAGGCAGCAAGGGAGGCTGTTTAGCTCCAGTGAGAGGCAAAGTGCATGACTGAGCCATCCTGACTAGTGGAAGTGGGCCAACAGTCCATCAGTAACAAATGTGCAGGCACACGAGTCTGAAGCAAAAGGAGGTCACCATTAGCTATAGCGTTGTAGTTCTTAACTCCTGTAATTCTTCTATCTCTCCAATTTACAGGAGCCACAAAACCCTTGACACAGAGTAGATGCACAAGTACTAAAGCCTTGTATATTTGTGTGTAATAACTGTTGTCCTTTTGGAGTCTGGCTGTGCCACTGAGGCTTCCTGATGCTTTACAGAAAATTACAGACAGACACATTAAAGCTTGGCCATGCTGGCCCAGAACTGCAGAGGAACTGGGAGTGATGATGAGGCTTGCAGAAATGGAATGAGAACAGCAGCCTGCAACACTGGGACTCCTCATCGTATTGATGGAGAAAAGAGTTTAGCCTGTATGCCTGTGTCTCTGCTGAGGCAGATATCAAAAGCCTGGAACATTTGCTAATGATAGCTTCAAAGAGGAGAAACAAACAGCTCTCACTAAGTATAAAATGCAAGATTTACCACGTTACGTAGCAGCTCCTGTTAAATCGGTAGGCAAAATATTTTCTGAGTTCGTGGAGATTTGACAAAAATACCCATTCCCTAAAGCCAGTTGTGAGCACAGAACATTTCTGCTTTCACACACAGTTTCGGGAGGGAAAACAGAACAATTCCTGTACAGGCAGCTGGGTTATGAAAACTGACAGAGCATTGCCTGTGTGGAGAGAGTTTAAATGATGCACAAGGGACTGGTTAGCGTGTGATATGCAAATGCAAATCTATCCGTGAGGCATTACAACTACAAAATGTCTCACAATTATGCTCATTTCTCGAAAAGTCATTTTGTACTATGGATTCCTCCCCCTCAAAGCAGCAGGGCTTCATTCCCTGAGTGAACTGGTGTTAGTCCTTTACCCCCTCTCCAGGGCGCTAACTCTTTTGCTAAAGCCAATGGACTGACAGCTGAAGAGATGGTCACCTCTTGCGATGCACCTTATAATCATAGAATCATTTAGGTTGGAAAAGATCTTTAAGACTATCGAGTCCAACCAGAAACCTAACACTGCCAAGTCCACCACTAAACTGTGTCCCTAAGCACCACATCTACACGTCTTTTAAATACCTCCAGGGATGGTGACTCCACCACTTCCCTGGGCAGCCCGTTCCAATGCTTGACAACCCTTTCGGTGAAGAAAGTTTTCCTAATATCCAATCTAAACCTCCCCTGGCACAGCTTAAGGCCATTTCCTCTTGTCCTATCGCTTGTTACTTGGGAGAAGAGACCAACACCCACCTTGCTACAACCTCCTTTCAGGTAGGTGTAGAGAGCGATAAGGTCTCCCCTCAGCCTCCTCTTCTCCAGGTTAAACAACCCCAGTTCCCTCAGCCGCTCCTCGTAAGACTTGTTCTCCAGACCCTTCACCAGCTTTGTTGCCCTTCTCTGGACACGCTCCAGCACCTCAATGTCCTTCTTGTAGTGAGGGGCCCAAAACTGAACACAGTATTCGAGGTGCGGCCTTACCAGTGCCGAGTACAGGGGGACGATCACTTCCCTAGTCCTGCTGGTCACACTATTTCTGATGCTTTGGTTGTGCGTTTCCCAGTCTGCAGAGTAGAAGTGGGCAGATTCAGCATAATGGACCATCATAATGAAAGGCTTGCCTGCCTTTTGCTAAGCTTAGATTCTCACTGTCGTTTTGAGCATAGCTGCTTTCTGGAGAGGTTAGAAGTCACGTGGACTTTGCCTGCCTTTATAGAAAATAACTGGTTACAGGTCATTCCATAACCCCAAGAAGGTGAATGTTTTCAGCCCATTTATAGCAATGGCCAGTCCATCAAATCTGAAAGTACTAGTCAATGTGCAAATGCAGGGTGTTTGTCATGCCTGCCATCTGGTTGCAGGAGGACATTGTAAGGGAAACGTGGCTGGTATGTCCTATGGACCTGCTGCCAGGGACACGCCATGGCACAGGCTCACAATGAAGTGAGTGCTGTGGCAATGGGTGGGTAGAGCCATGCATCTAAACAACTCCGTCCAGCTTCCCTGATTTGAAAAGAACTAGTAACTTAACTTTCAAAATTGCCTAACATGTGGTCATGGAATGGTTTTCCTTGCAAAACCCAGGTCCTTTGTGCTGCAAAAAACATGTGAGGACTGTTTGCTAACTAAATGCTGGCCAGGCAGTCTGTGGGGTAAATGATGGTTGGTAATGGCAATGCAATGTCAAGATTATCCACAAACACCATCTACTCTTCAGTGGCAACAGTCAGCTGCCTCATAGCAGGTAGAATCCAGAAAACCTTTCCTGCACTTTTCATAAGTTGTATTTTTTCAGCTTTGGTAGATGTGCCTTGAAAATGGCTTGCAATACTCTGTGTAAATTACTTCAGTGCAGATACTAGAAGTGTTAAGCCTCGTTTTCAAGTTCCTGGACAGATTCTAAGTGACAATGGAACTCAATTCACATCCAAAGAGTGCCTGTTGTTCGTTAAAAGAAAATGGTATCAGACATATCACATCACCTCCCTGCTACCCGGCTGCAAGCAGTTGTCATTCTGACATTCAAGCCAGCAATCAGTGCTACCACCCCAGCTAAAGGTAGCTTACAACACAAGATTGCACGTATTCTATTAGGCTATGGGATGCTGGCCAAGCCGTTCTGAATCAGACACCAGCAACTTTGTTTAACAGGTATAATGGAAGGTTTTGTTCAGACTTGTTATTCAGAAGAAAATGAATTCCATGAAACCCAGATGATCATGGTGACATAAAGTTACAGCACAGCAAAAGTTTAGTGAGAAACAACCAAGATGATAACTTTCAATAAACCAAAGTGTGCGTGTCACAGACTGGTCTTCTCTTACCTAACAGAAGTGGTCCTCGTGAAACAACAGGGAAGAGGGGGATATCTTTTTTTTTTTGAGCAGGATGTCATGCATCAGCCATGCCAACTGAAACACCAAACCTAGACTTAACAGATGCGGAGCACAACTGGTACCACCATCACTGCTGTGGCAAGCAACGCTAGTCCAAGGGCTCAAGAAGGCAGGCAGCAGCAGGTGCATATGCTTTCCCAGTGCTGTTCTGGCAGCAGAAAGATGCACATACCTCAGCCCTAGCCATGTGCAMTTTTTGATGGCAATGTGGAATTTTCTTTCAGTCCTTCACAGAGAAGCACGTTCAGTGTGCTGGTGTTGAGTAAGGCTCAGAAAGACTGGGGACCAGCTGAAATGCAGCTAGATAATGGCTTTTGATACCTGCTTTTCGGGAGAAATTTTAACAAGTTACATGGAACAAACATCTGTCTGAAATAGCACTCAGTGAGCTCTGACATTTACATTTTGTAACGAAGTGAAGGCATTTCTGCTGCAGTGTGAGGTAAAAGCAACTCACTACAGTCTTGTTTGTGTTACTGGCCATGCTGGTGACTCAGCTAGCTGTTCATGCACAGATGATAATACCCCCCCTAATGCTGTTTAAACTCCAGGATATTTTCACAGAGTCACAGAATAGCTGAGGTTGGAAGAGACCTCTAGAGATTGTCTAGTCCAACCCCTTTTGAGGGTTGCATTTGTCATTTTTTAATTGCATATTAAAAATTAAAAAATGGCAGAAGAGGAACGTTAAAGAGTTCTGTTCCTCATTAAAACAGGACAGCTAATGTATATACAGTATGTTCAGTGACAGCCATTAACCAGTCAACAAATCATCATCCAGAATACCACAATTACTTTCTAACATAAATGAACGGCTGTTGTGCAGTGTCAGGGACAGCAGCACATACAGCAGCACATGCTGCATGAGCACATACAGCACATACAGATTAAATCTGAAAGATAGTATCTATATAAGCTCATTGTGAATGTCCATCACAGCTCAAAGTACTCCAAGCCGATGATCTTTTAGAGATTTTTAATTGGTGTCACAAATGCATTCACTGGCAATAATACCTAAAATAGAATTCTGTGCTTCTGGAGTACCCCCCATCCTGGGGTCACAAAGGTACTCACAACCGCTGGCATTGGATTATGCTGCTATGAGATGGTTTTTGTTGTTTTGCAAATGGGGATAAAAGGCCAGAGGAGTTACTGTATGTAATGCCATTCCCGTGGCAAAACCTATAGCTCCTCTCTGCTGAACCATGCTCCTGTGACATAGTACAAGATTACCCTCTATGACAACCCAAAATCTTCTGCATTTTCCCAAGGACACAAGGACTGAAGGACACACAAATGCATAGAGCCTGGAGTAATGAGAAGATGATTTTACTAAAAATATCTCCATTCTCAGCCTTATATTTAAAATGCTGTAATTTCCCAAATAGGAACCCAGCCTCATTCCTTCATATCTGTGATGCCTAGATCATTGCCATGTCTGACTTTCCCTAAATAGGAACTCAAAGCTTCTGGTAGCTCACAAAGACTGCCTGTTTCTGTTTTGCTCAGTATTGAGGAAAATTCAGTTGCTCCAGATGTAACAAACTATCCAAAATCAAAACACAGTGAAGTGAAGGTGAGACCTTCTATCGCCGTGTTTTGGACTAGGGCTTTGATGACCTGAAGGAAGGAAGGCTGTCACAAACAAGGTGGCTGGGAAGGGTCCTGCTGAAAGTAAGATCATTCAGTTAAGTTCTCGCTGTGATATATTCCAAACAGGATTAGAGGGACCTCACGGACATCCAGCTGAGCTGGTCTAGCTTTGCTTGGTTCCTCCTCTACTCCTCTGGATAAACAGGAATTCAGCTTCGTGACATCCATGTGATTGGATATGAGTGCTACCATTTTCTATTGCTGTAACTTTCTCAGCACATAGATCTTTGTTCCAAAACGCCGGTGGGTAGATAGAATGATGTATAAACCGAGATCCAGGGAATAAGTCTTCATGCTATAACTCGGAGGACTGCAGACCAACTTACCTGAATAAATGTTTGCCAATACCATCGTTAATTCCCTAAACTTGCTGAAAATGAAAGAGAATATCAGCCCCAGCAAAATGTGATTGAAGTTAACCGCTTTGATGTTTCTTAAACAAATCTTTGGGTAATTTGTCAACCACATCTGTGCATACTGCATAATTTTTTTGACAACTTTACTGAGTTGCAAATTTCTGTGGCACTTGGGTTATGAATTTCACTGGCACGGTTTTGTCACTCTTTAAAAACAGAGCATAATTAAACTCCCTTTCGACATATTCCATGTGTCTGGTTCTACCTCCATTTTGCAAGTGAATCCTATTTATATTCTGTTCTCTGATGTACTTGGGCAGCTAATCATTCAAATAGCATTCCTATCTCCTTCAAAAAATTAATAATAGAAAAAAAGATTCCTGCTGTCAAGAGATTTAGTTTGAGTTGGTAACTTTGGTTATTGCAGATTGAGACAGGAAACTGGTCTCTGGGTGAGGAAGTTTTTTGCTTGGCACTCCGTGCTGTAAACAGAACTGGTAATAAGTCACACCTGTGAAGTGGATCAAGTTCTGTAGTATCAGAAGAAGCTGTCAGAAACTGATAGGAGTAAGTCCTAAACTGACTGAAGATCTGAATGAACTGTTTCCTCCCTCCTGTTCTCCCACACAAGTATTGCATGTGAGAAGAGGCTGTTTTGAAGTCCCTGAACCCTCTTGCAAAGCCTTTGATTTGCTGAATTTCTCACTGTTCTTCCTTTTCATTTGATAACCATGTAAGAGGTTAAACTAGGACATTTGGTTGCCTCTGTGTAGTAGTCTGCATTTCAAAGGTAGATGGAAATAGGCATTAGAAGGTTTTACTGTACCTCAGCTGTATCTTAATCATCTTAATAGCTGATTTTTCTTTCAAAGTGATCACTAACAAGAGGAGATTTTATTGTTCTAGACATGAGTGTTCATTAGAGATGAGGGGAAAATGGTAGGACCCACAGTTCCCTGTATAAACTGCTCTGCAAAACTCTAGTAAGACATCTAACACCTCCTCTGCTGTAATACAACTGTCACTGGATAGGGAGGATTTGAGTAGCAACTTGCTGAGAGGCCAGCCATTGTGCCTTAGAGAGTGAGCTGGATTGATTTTTCACAAATGAGGAATAGAAGGACTTAATAAAGACTTTGATATATTAATTTTTTTCCCCTAAGCTGTGTAGTATCCTACTCTGTAGCTTCCTGTGATAAGAGGAGGTTGGATGGAACCAAAATCCTTTTCTGATTCTGTGTGGTCTCTAATTAAATGATTCATTTAGACTCTTTGGCGCCAACTGACTTGGCTTTTCCAGAAAATATAAGTCATCTCCCTTCAGCCCCCCTCTGTAGGACTTCAGCCATCTAGAACCTCTAGAAAACTCAGCTTGATCAGTGTTTGTATGGCCATAAAGATTTTACAACTTTTTCACATTGACCAAGGATAGTGCTGTGTTGTTAAAACCACCTTTCCTTGCTGTCTTGCCACAGGTTTCACTTTCTGGAAATGACATTGTTGGCAACAGGACAGTGGGACTTTGGAAAAGACATTAGCACAGCCTGCCCTTCCTGAACAAGTATCCCCTTGCAAGCCATCTGCTCAGCTTGGAAAAGCTTTGTTCTTCTCATAGGTCATCTGAGGATTTGAGAGGAAAGAACAAGATCAAAATCACCCAAGCACAGCACTTTGTGCAAGGCTAACAACCAGCCCGGACCTGCCATCAAAGATGCAGCAGCAGGAACCTTTCAGAATTGGAGTCAAACTGAGAGCTAATGTGGGATGGAAATAATGTCTGCTGCACATGCAAACTTTGTAGGGAGGATCGGTTGTCCAGTCAGTTCACAGAGAAGCATCATCCACTCGGAGAAGAAGAGCCAGACCCTGCAACAGGCAGATACATTAGACATTGTAAGAAGCAGAGAAAAATGTTTTCAGTTTTTTAAGATATGAAAGTTGGATTTGAGACTGGGATTAAAAATAATTGTGGTGGTTGTGTGTTTGCAAATAAAGGATCATTTCTCCACAGATCTTCAGTGGTGCAGCTCAGAGAGGTGATGTTGAGTGTGCAGGAAGCTGAGAACACAACTAGTGTTGCTGTTCATGAACACTGAGGACTCAGCCCTCGATGGGGCTCATTTATCCTCTTGCACAGAATGGTGGGATTCCTCATTAGCTGGGTCATTTCTGCTTGACCATGTCCTATCCCTCCCCAACTCCTGAAACATTTATTGTCCTGCTTCTCATCCTAAATATATACCAGACTGGAATATAGACCTTGTTTGAACTCTTCTTTTCTGAGAGTAATGCAAAGTATTCCAACACCTTTATCATTGTCTGCTTTTTGATGAGCAATGAACTTGTTCCCACCTTGTCTGATATTTGAGCTTAGCTTGTGCTGCTGGTTAGTAATTCCAGACATTGCAGGAAGAAATGCTCAGCCGTAGACGTATGCCTCAGTCTGAAATTAAAGCTCAATTTAGTTTAATTGTCCTTGATTTTATCAAGCATACAAAATGACTGATTCCATATGCAGAAAATAAATACATAGACAGCAGCTTAGAAATGTCTTCCTCCTTATGGCAGTGATTTTATACGGTTTCTGGTCTGCCAAATGATCTTTCGTTTGTTCTGAACCTGGTTAAATCTCTTTAATAAAGACTATTTTGGTAGTGTAAGAAGCCAGCATAATTAGTGCAAAGGCACGGAATAGTTTCCCAGCACTGGTTGAACGTGGCTTGGGGTGATGATAGTTTTTGTATTAGTTTGATATTATTTCAATGTTCTCAGAAGAGGCAGGAGATTTGGAGACCTGTGCAGCTCAGATGGGGTTAATGGATCCAGCCCAGCAATTAGTCTTGGCCTTGGAGTGAAGGTGACATCTTCCCACTTTCTCTAAAATCATGTGGCCACTTCAGGCTGTTCTGGGAAGATTTTCCAGAGATAACCTGAACTTCGCAGTATTATTCTGTTCACTCTTCAATTCTGCTGCTGCTGTTATTGCTGCAGAACCCAAGAGTGAGGGGTATGAGAAAGCAAGAGGCTGGAGGAGGTAATTGCAAGAACTGTTGTTGGTTTTTTATTATTTTAGTCATTTCTGATCTTGTATCTAAGAGCCCCCATCATGGCCCAGGACCCATGGACAGAAGCCATACTGCGAAGAGCTCTCAGTTTGCTCTGAGAAGGGAAGGAGGCTAGGTAAAAACCACTGGTGCCACTGAAATGACATTACTGGCCTCTTTGGCAGTTCTCATCTTTCATCACAGTGTGTCAAGAGAAATGAGTGGATTCACCCTGATTTGCAGCAATGGAGGGAGAGGTTGCAGGTCCTGTCTCAATGCAACTACTGAGCAGGCAGCAGGGAGTACCAGGAGTCTACTACTATTTGGACAGATGTAGCTCCCCACTGGAGCCTCCAGCCTCCTGTGGGTGCTCTGAAGCTGTCTGTAGTATCAGTGGGAGGTACGTGTCCTACAGGATCCTAATTTACGCACTATAAATCCTCTCTGGACCAGACATCATCCTTTTGGTGCATCAGTGTCTGAGGTTATTTATCTGAATATGGCCTCAAGGCTACTGGAAGCTTTTCAGCTTGCTTAAAGATTTTTAGGTCTTTTATCCTCCTTGTGTCCTAGCCCAATCTCACGCTCAATTGTGTGGTGTCTGACTGTCCTGACTAGGCAGACCCCAAGCATCTTTTCAGTGTCAGGGAAGAGCGGGGAGGTTCTCCTGCCCCATTGCATGATACGCGTTGAGCCCATGCAGATAGTATGTGCATGCGGAGTATGTTGTACTTCCCAGAACCGCTTGGCTCACTGTACTTTTGCAGAGCAAAGTCTGGTGTACAGCCCATGCTCTGGCAGGATCTGAGGTCCCTGTGAAAACTGGAGGGAGGAAGCAGGCTCCTGGCACCTAAGGACTTCATGCAGCCCAGTTCTGGACATTGTCCTTCCCCCAAGCTCCTCAGACTTGAGGAGGGAACAGTGTAATAAGTATCGGTGGTGGCAGCAGACTGCCATCTGGGAGCCCTCCTTCTCCAGGGCCTCCCGGTCAGTCAACCAGATATGTTCCATTACGTAATGGCAGAGGTGGCCAACGGGACAGATGGAGGCTGCTGCCAGATGAACAATTCATCTGACCCGCACCCTGCTCCGGTGGGGCTTGGGAAAAGGGCCAGAGGCTGCCACACTTCTCCTGCCAGGCAGTAAATGGCAGCGGCCTTACACTCAGAATCAACTGATCTCCTTTACAGAGCACTGAAAGTATTTTATTAGCTGTCTCCGGAGAAGCTTCCTCTCCCAAATAGTTTCAGACAGGATGCTTTTTCACTTACTAAAGATCTGAGGATCATGTCCTCCATTGTTGGAAACTGTCCTAGTTTCTTTGAAAACTGAGGAGCTGTAACAAGACTATACCAGGAGAGGATGTGTCTCCTTAGTTTCTTCTTAATGGTAGGAAAGAGGTGAAATCACCTTGCTAGGAATTGATACTTTTTTGTTTCTTTTGTGTAAAGAGAAGGAAATAATTTAACACAAGATTTAAAAAAAAGTTTGGAGTACAAGAATTACCTCTTTTACCTTCCTTATTTTTTATAGCTTTGACATAAGACATATGATTCAGTTTGGATTAAAACAGAAATAAGCGTGTTTTGCTCCTACACATTTCTTTAAAAGCCTGCACATTCTGCTTTTGATATTTTCCTACCAGATGATTTCTGAAGGGAATATGGCTGCCTTTGACTTGTAAGAAGTGTAGCTGCTGTTGTCAAATGCTTCAGAACGAATCTAATCCATTTTATGTGTGCATATGTGTGTGTGCATGCATGCAAGTGTGTATTCATATATAAAAAGCCAAATGGAATGTCAATACACAGGTATATCTGTAATAAGTCAGTTATTCCCAATTTCCTCTTTCCACTTGCATTTTGTGCACTATTTTCAGCTTCTTCTTATCTGAAACTTCTGGAAAGCATTACAAACAAGGAGTTTCTTGAAGTTTCTTCCATTTAGGGGGTCAGTGAGTAAAACTGAGACAATTGTCACAATTCTTACAGAGCAGCTTTCCTTACAGATGCATTTATTTGGATTTGTGCATGCACCAGAAATACCCCCTAGCATGCTTTGGATACCTCCTTTTGTCATGCTTTAGATATCTCTAATTTAACTTGAAAAAGAAAGCCAAACTGATTCCCCAACCCCATGCAAAAAGCAGCCATGCAGAATTCAGTGACAGCCCAGCCCAAAGAAATTCACCTTGCAGCTCATCCTTCAGCCGTTCCCCGCTTTTATGCTCTCCTTTGCCTCTGCAGTCACTCCTCATCCCAGGCGAAGGAACAACCAGCCCTGTATCTTGGTTTGTGAATTGTGAGCAAACACCCCAGCAGCTCTGTGTGTTGTCAGAGGTTAAAAGCAAGCAAAATTGGGCAGCACAAATGGTCTTTTGAGGCACAGCGGGCTGCCCGCATCCCTCTGCTGTGCTTTTCAGCCATGGGCGGAGGCACGGGAGGGCAGGGAGGCTACCCTGGGGCTGCCTGGCCCTGCACTGGCTCCAGGCCCCTGCATCCTGGAGGCACATAGGCAGCCACCTTGGCCCTGGTCTGTCGCTCTTGTATCTCACCACTCCCCACACTGCTGTTAATCTTTTGCGGCAACATCCCGCTTACTATTCTTGTTTGTGCAATTTTGACTGGCTGCTTGCATTACCCCAGTGGCCTGAAAAGTGATTATTGCCATTGATCACACCCTGAGGCCTTCTGGCAAAGGGGACGCTACTGTTGCTTGCGTGCACAGCAAATTAAATTCCCCCCCAGCACACGTGCAAGGAAGCCCGTGCAGCACAGCCAGTAATCGAACGCCAGCCTCCTTCAGGCATGGGCGCAAAGTGGGGTTGGCTACAGCATGAAGTCCGGGGTGAGATCGCCGCYGTTGTGAACGCTGGAGGTGCCCATGAGCAGCCATGAGGCTTTTCTCCAAAGCCAAATAGATGCAATTGAGCATTTCCCTGAAAATAAGTCAGCACTGCTCATGGCACAGCAGAGTGACGTGCAGGCACAACCAGCACACCTCCATGTTTCCCTCAGCATGACTCTCCTGATCTGCCAGGAGATCGAAGGCACCCGGTTTGCCTGAGAGCGTCTCAAGGTGAAATCTAGCCCTTGCTGCCAGACTGAAAACTGCCCAGTGAAGTGGGAGGGACGCGTGACCCTCCCCRGCGCCAGTGGTGGCCACCCTTGGCCTATCATGAGGTGACCTTCCGGAGGCTTCCGTCTGCACCCGCCATATCCTGGGGGCTCTGGGGAAGCTGGCCTTTCACAGAAGGTTGTGTGGGCTTCCTCAGGCAAGGAAACAGAAGCATTAGATGACTTCCCTTCCCTTGCTATCCCCAACTGCCATTGCGGGGACACTCCCTCTACAGCCATGGCCTTTTCTGACATGGCGGCTTGCTCTGCAAGTAGGGGAGCAGTGGAACCAAGCTGGCGGCAGCAACGGGGCACAGCGGAGCCAAAAACATTTGTGGCCAAGGTGGCTTTCATCATGTTCAAATGGCTTGGAAAATGTGCCATTAGGGAGAAATGACTTCCCTGTTGCCTCCCCACCAGCCCCCCTTGCATTTGATGCACAGTTTTGCATGGTGGCTGTGTGCTTAACCCAAGACCCCGGGCTACCATTCAGAAACGTCTTCCCTGAGCTGCTACTGACGTGGGCACAGACCTGCATGCGCTAATGCAACACGGAAGAGCAATGAAGCTCTCATCTGTCAGCCCTAGGTACGAATTTAAATTAAACCTCATTTAGCTGGGCACTCCCTTTTGATTTATTGGCAGATGCTTCTCACTGTTTGAGCCTTGTTAAATTTCTAGCAAACACTTCACTGACCAGCTGTTCCTATTAAGTCGAAAGAGTGCTGCAGAGCGGGGTCATTGCCACCTCACTTTTGGCGGCTCTCATACGCAGTCCCTGCAGAGCTCTCCCGGGGAGGGAATTATACCCATGGCGCTGTGAGACACCTGGCTAATGCCAGTGAAGCATTTTAGGTTTTGCGCCTTTGTCTCCCCCAGTTCTCACATTTGGTGTGCTATGAATCAACAAAACACCTCATAAGCTTCCTGTCAACTGATGGGGTAGGATCGTTTTCCAATTCAGGCGTTTCTTCTCGTTATTAAATACTGTTTACTATGAGCCAGTCAGTCGTTTTCAGGTGGGTGTGGACTGAAGTTCTCAGGCCTGCAGCGCAGTCGCATGCATTAGTCATTTAGAAGTCAGACTTTGTTCCTGTACTTCCAGATCTCAGTGAAGAAACTACAAGGTACTAGTGTTTTACATGTAAAAGAGGATAGCTTTTAGCATCCAAGCGCATTTCATACATACACTAAAGATGCCAGAGTTTTGAATTCACCTTATTTTTCACAGTAATGCTATTTTACACTTAGAGTGTGTCTCCCTACTGAAAGGTAGCAGGGTAGCTCACAAAAAACATACGCACTTTAATAATACATCATGGAAACACAGCTTCCCCTGGGGTGGAGAGCAAAACCAAGGAAAGCTCGGTGCATAGCATGGTGGGAGCATGGAAAGAAACTTGGCTCAAAGCAGCAGGAGAAATCATGATGCTTATACAACACCGTTAGAACTGTACTGCTGTGGAGAGCAAAAAGACCCCTGATTTTTAAAGTTTTCATCAGAAAACCAATACATGGTGAACTCTGTGGAACTCAATTTATTGAGCTGTCAGGATCACGAGTTAGGTCAGCCTTGCCAGAAATTGATGCAGTTTGTAAGTAATCCAAACTTGAGGTGTCAGAGCACTGTTATATTTCTCTGATCTATTGCCTTGCTTTATTGTTTATTCATACGGCGCAACATAGCTGTGCCTGGGGCAGGAAAGACACTGCTTCTACCCCCAGAAGTAGCAATTTGATCTAAAATTGAGAAGGCTTAAGGGCCTCTGAGGACCCTCCTTCACATTCCAGGTGTGGAGTTAGCAACTAAACCTACATGTTTGTTTAAAAGTGTGTGTTGTATTGGTGTTAGAAAGAGGCTTCGCCCTTCCCTTCCTGCTGAATTGAGTGTGTCGTGCAGGTAACACTCCAGTGTCGACTCTGGGCCAGGACTTTTGGGAAGCCAAGTGGACGACTCCCATTCAGTGCTGAGAACAACGGAAAAGCTGTTCCTGACTCACACTTGGAAAGGGTCTTTCCACCAAGGGAGGTGAGACTTCTGCTCTTCATTCAGCAAACTCCTCTTACCAATTTGTCTTGAGTGAGGTGTTGGAAGATTTTGTTGAGTCCACATCAAAACCAGGCTTTTCCTAGAAAACGCTTTCTGCTGTTGTGAATGCTAGATGCCTTGAAAGAGTAGCTGGGAACACTTTGTCTTTCCTTTTACCCGTTGATTGCAAAATTAATCAGAATGGATTCTTGTAACTCTGTCACAGAAATCTGTATGCAAACATTAAAATGGCAGACTGTAATACATTATTTAAAATTTAGACTCAAAAGATTTAAGAGCATGACAGAAAATCCTATGTGCGGTAGGGAAGACGTCATCCCCCTCTGCCCTGTCAGCCATAGTTAGAGTTTGCTAGTGCCCATTAAACTCATCGCAGATCTGGACTTGTCATCCTCTTTTTAATTCTAGGCAAGTAGCAAATTGGTTTAAAAATGTAGAAGCTGTCCTGATGTGTATGCACGCTTGCTCCTGCCTTCAGCTTTCAAGCATCTGAAGGCATCCATTAGATTAGGTATCGTGTTAATAAGCAGATTTAAGAAATGCAGTATGTTCTCAGCTCTCACTTGGACAAAAACTCAAGTGATTACAGGCTTCTGACTAGATATATCAGGGAGCTGACCTAAACCCCTGAAAGCATAACTTTGAGCTCATTTTATCTGCCAAGAGGTAGAGGGGAATCTTAGTGCCCTAGTAGCAAGCAGATTGAAAGGTACTTGAGAGATTAGAGATGGCTCTGTCTGATGCTGAATTCCCATGCCTGATGAAGAAAGGTGAGGGCGTTTATCAGAGAAGCTGCATTTTTCGGGGGGGGGGAGGGGGGAAAAGGAAACAGCCTTTCTGGATCCTTCTAAAGGTAGCAGAGGATTCCTGTCACTGTTATTTCACACCCCCAGCCCATGTTATGAGCAAGGTTGGCCATGCACCACATGGAACCAAAGAGGACTGTCTGTCAGTCACGTATGGGGCGGGGCCCTTTGTGATGGTAGGGGGAGCCCTAGTTAAAAAAATCAGCCATCAAACTGAAGGAACGGTGATTTCCCTGCTTCGGTGTGGAGTCAGCCCCTCTTTGTATCCTGTTAAATCTCCTCTGCCAGAGATGACTCATCCCTGAGGTTCATAAAAATACTTCTGAAGAGCTGAATTTTTTTTTCCCTTTTCCTTTCTTTTCTTCTTTTTTATCTTTGAAGTGGACTCATAGCACTGAATACATATTTACAAAATAATTCCTTAAGGATATTCCAGAATCCTGCTCTTTAATTACACCATACTTTTAGCACAAATATAAGTATCCCTGTGACACAGGGGACACCATGTCAGGAATGTGGGGAAAGAACACACTTGCAAAACCTGGAATTATGTTCCTTATTTTTGGAAAAAGGAGAGGGATGTCATTTTCTGCTGTGATATCTTGGTAGACATTGGCTTAGCTAGGATGCTTGCTTATTGCCAAAGAGAGATCTGAGAGAAAGGTCTGAGGACTGATCAGTTAACCACTGTCTCATGTGCACATTTTGATATTATACCACACAAAGAGAGGTCTGCAGCATCACCTTTTGTTTTAGTTCTGGAACCCTTAACTGGCTTAAGCAAGGAGAAGATTATTTATATAAAAGCAATACCAGAAATCATAGCTTTGGTAAATACCAGCATTTTTCCTCATATGTAGAAATAAACTTGAAGGCTATTTAAAAAAATGTTATTAATACCAAGAGGTTTATGAGACATAAAAGAGACAGAAGGTACAACATATAACATCCTGGCAAAAAGTGCTGCATATTTTATAGTGCCTGACTTCAACAATCATGTTGCAGTATGTTAGCAGGATGCTGGAGACTTTTAGACCTTTTTTGGGGGATGTGAAAGAAATCAGAGTAGAGACATTGACAGGTACTGATGCCATTTCCCAGACCCTGTGACACAACCAGCCCGCTGGGCTGCCCTCATGTTCTGCAAGCATGAGGATAAGGTTGCCACATGGCTGATTTCCTATGCGAGGCTGTGCTGTTTGGGAGATGTACTGGGGCATCAGCTTCCTGCCAGGCCATGGCAATAGAGAAAGCAGGCTCTTCCTTTTTCAGGTTTCCCCTATGCTCCTAATGTTTAGCTGGGACTGAGCAAAATTTTTTTTTCTCTGTGTCCCTGGGAAGGGAAGGGAAGGGAAGGGAAGGGAAGGGAAAACTGGAGGGGAAGGGAGGGGAGGAGGAGGGAAAGTTTGTCTAACTTTACGTGTTTGGTTGGTTTTTGTTGTGTTTTTTTTTTTTTTTCCCAAAAAGAAACTAACCAGAATTTTATATAATGCTGTCACTTCAGTGGAAAAAAGGAAAAGTGAACAGGTAAAAGGGACAAAGGGAAGACAGTTTGCCATTTTATGGTGCAATCTAATGCATACAGCTATTCAGTGCCCTGCAGAGGAAGTGGTACCCCACTGGCAGACCAAGGTAGCTAGACACACCTCCCAGGTGCCTTCCTCTTGGGCATCTGTAGCAGTTCAAAGCACTGTAGCCTGTCACAGGGGCAAGCAGGGCAGAAGAAAGGAGAAGGGCCACTGCTGGGGTGTGGGGTCCTGAGACACGGCGGCTAGGTGGGGAGCATTTTCCCTTTGAGTATGGGGTCTTATTAAGGGGACTCTCTCCTGGCTGCAGCCCAGCATGGTGAGCACTCCCCCTCTGCACTGGGATAGTCTGTCAGTGCTGGGAGGTGTTTTATGTCGCATGTACACCAGGGAGTGGGAGAGATTTGCTCCCCAAGCATTTTCTGTATTGCATTAGCCAGCGGTGCTGTGGCATGGGAGCTGACTGTGAGTTTTTGTGTGCTGGATTTGACACAGCAGACTCAGCCTGCTGCAGATGGGGATACTCAAGGAGTCCCTTAGGGTCTGGGGCTCTACCTGACAGCACAGGTGATGACCTTAACCGTTTTCTTCCCTGTGGAAGTAAACAGCAACCAGTCAAGTGGCATCTTAGGAATGACTCATCTCTGTACTGAGCAGCATTGTTATTTTGGGAATTAACCAATGGAGCACATGTCTGTGTATTTTAAAGGGCATAACAATAAAATCTACACCAAAGAGTTTCTTACACACCGTTATAACCAGACTGCACAGAGCTTGGCAGAGGTCAGGCAAACTGGGAAGTTTCTATTTGCAGATGCCTTATTGATGTTATTCCAGTGCTACTACCATTATATCTTGCACACTCTCTATCCTTCCTAGCCACACATTTAGAAAGTAAATAAGCTCATCAGACACATGTTCCATTTTATGAGAGCAGAGATGCGTACAAGAGCGTGAATGAATATGAATAGCCCATTTTTGGCATTACCCAAGCTTTGGAGCTGATTTGTATGAGTCAGAAATAAGTACTGTGCTAAAAGGGCTCCCATAAAAATACGGACGGTGAAAGAAATGGGGAAAGGAAGAAACATTCCTCTCAGAAAATGGCTGCTCCCTGAGACAGCTCCCCAAGACATGTGGTGAGTTTTCATGTGGGGCCTGGTTTGTGTGGCAGCTCTTTGGGTTTGCTGACAGTTCTCCATGCAGGGAGCCATGCCACTACTTCCCATTGAACAAATGTCTTCAAAATGCAGCAAAAAATAGACTAGTCTTTGAAAAGGAAAGAAGATGAAAGAGAGTCTAAAAAACCCTCAGCAACTGGGGAAAAAAAAAAAAAAAAGACATACAGAGCTTTAATTTTGTTTCTATTTTGTTTTGTTTTTTGTTTTGTTTTTCTTAGCATTTTCCCCATTTCAAACTCTCAGTCTTAAATAAGAAGGTGGCTTTGAATACTGCATTTTTACGTTTGACAATGAAAATTATTAGACTAGTTAGCATTATACATGAGCTGGGAATGACTGTAAGCCTAATGAGGCTAGGAATGTCCCTAATATTTAGGATTTTACCTGTGTCTGTTTTTTAGGAATGACTTTAAAAAGGACCACTTCTCTTACCATGTAGGCCATAAGCTTGCCTCATTGCTACCCAACCATGGGAAATCATCCATGCGCCAGGGCTGGTGTAAGACAGGCACCCAGAAAGCTGTCAGTTGTGTTGGCTTCTCATTCCAAATACATATGAGAAAAGGGCATTTTTTTCACTGCAGGATTTTGGTGCCCCATGCTTTTTGGTAGAAGGGCTGTTAACACTGCGCAGAAGCCCATAGGCATATCTCTAGCTCTGTAGATCCCAGATCCTTACCACCTCCCCCAAAATCTAGTCAGCTGTGGAGATCGGCCTGTTTTTTGCTAATGCTTGGAGCTCACTGAAGGGTGAATAAATAAAACAGTCTATTTGTGACAGATAGGAGAAGCTTCTCTGCTGGACAATGAATGCCATTTTGATAATAACGCTCGGTTTGCAAGGCTGCCTCTGTCTAGTTGTTAAGCTAGTCTAGATGGTGTCAGTTTATGCTGTCCATTGTATACTCAAACTGAGGTGTGGGATGCCCCAAAGAGATCTCAGAGTGAGCGTGCCATCACACGTCATTGCCTTTGAATGCTCACTAGTAGCCTTTCCAACCTTGTAGGAGAGTAGATCCAAGTGTGCCAAGCTAAGAGAGCCTGGAGATCCTTGCTTTGCAAGGCAGATGTAGAACAAGGACAGTTTTAAAAGAAACTGTCCTTAGTAAATCACAGCCAAGTGTTTCTGAAGTGGCCTGGAGAGAAGAGAAGGCTTGAGCACTGCCTGGACTGACCCTGTCCAAGCAGGGAGAGGAAGAAGGATTCGGATCAGTTCTTTTCCCACCACTGGTTGATAATGCTTTCTACTATTGAAGATTAATGTGTCAAGGGTAAGAGTTTTATTTAGTAAGCCTTTACTCCTTACTTTATTTTGACGTGTTCTTCCTGGAGGATTAAACTAGAAAACAGTGTTCCTAAGGGAATAAATATATCATAGGAACCAGAGACTAGAAACGCTTCAGACCTGTGCTGTGGTCAGCCTTTGGGGTCCTGCTGCACAAATAAGATGAGCCTTTGAGAGAAATAGTGCGCATTCGGTGTCCAGCTGCCAGAGGGGAGCTGAGAAGTGAGCCTGGGCCTGGCTGTGAACCTGTCATACCAAAGTCCTGCATGTGGTAGGTAGACACCTCACTGATGCTCAGTGCAGATCAGCTCCTGTTAGCGGGGGATGCCTGACGTCGGGGAGCATGCTGACCTCCAAAGAGCACAGATGGGGAGGAAAGGGAGAATCTGTTCTCAGGTCCTGGGCTGTCAAAAATGGATTTTCAGGACTTGACTGCTAAGCTGCTGTTGATATTAAGTGGATTCAATCAGAGTCTCATGAGGGTTTAGGGAGCCTTGCTCCATGGAGGAAAATACTTACAGTATGGGACTACAATTTGCTGTTGTGACACTGTGGCCAGAAGGGTGAATAAAAGACACAGAGTGAGTTCCCTGTAGCAAACAGTGTGGATTTGGTGTACTTGTTACAAGCCCCTGGTCCCCCATTAAACACGGAGTTTATTTAGGAAGTAATTTATCTTTCACACAGGGGTATCTATAGTTGCTCAGGGAGAAGGCTTTGTATGTCTTCAGATATCTGTGTGCGCATGGTAAAACATTGAAACACGCTTCCTCCTGAAGGGAAAAGTGACTTTGTTTGAGAGAAGTCCCACTGCTGGACTGCCCCAGACTGTGTCATAGCCCCGAGGGCACCGCCAACCCTGCCTGTCCCTGCCCACCACTGGGGCTCCCCCCACTGTCCACAGCCTAGGTCCCCATGTCAGTCACCAGGGCTGGCAGCCCCTGCCTCAGCCACTCCGCAGCAGGGCTGGTCTCCAGCTCCTCACAGCCCTTCCCTTCCTGGCCGTGGGCCCCTCGAGCTGGGCCCACCTGCAGGCCCATGTCCTGGCCTGCAAGAACCAGCTCTTGGTAATGCATTGCAACTGGTGGTGTATCAGGCAACCCAGGCACAGGGTCACCCTGCTACTTTCTGTCAGCACAGTTCTCCTGGTGAGGTGAAGTCTCCCCAGTTAGGGGAGGAAAGACTTGGTTACATAGCAGAGGGAATGCTATCTGTTAAACTTTCAGCAGAAGACTTTTCTCTGAGGTTGGTTGCTAATATGAGACAAGTTGTTAATGAGATGCAGGCATATACCCTCATCCAACTATCTCAGACCATTTTGTTCCCTTGAATTAGTTGTGGCATTCACTTCCAGCACCCTGGAAGGCTGTATGCTGGGTTTTTGTGGTTTAAGCATACTGGGCTTGAACTACCAGGGCAGCAGCATTGCCACATCTCCATTTCATCTGGAGTTGTATGATACTGAATCACTTTTGTTTCCCCCGCTACAGCTTCAGCCACTGGAAATAAGGGGGTGTAAAGAACGTCATTCCTTGTGGTTACAGAAAACCCTGGAAGTGCGACTGTGAGTACATCTAGCTTCAGAAATTAGGAACCAAAACAAACAAAAATCTGCAACATTTATTAATAAATTTCAGTTAAACCTCCCTGGTTTCAAGCCCAGTTACACAATTTCTCAGGGGGGAAGCAGGAGGAAAGTGGATTTATGACTGTTGAATAGTTGGGCCTGTCAGAATCGTATTGAGCACTACAAAAAATGGATAGCTAGAAATAAATTTGGGTGTGAATAAGCTGTTTCCTCCACAGGTCTGGTTTACACTGGCAGGGTGCACTTAACGGTTGGCTGGAGAAAAAAATGTGATAGACAGGATGGTTTCTTACGCGGTCCTCAGGGAATATAAACACGAGCTCTGTTCTTCTTCCCTTTAACTCACCCTCTGGTCACTGGCAAAATAATTTAGATTCAAGCTTCAGTTTTAGTGGAATTGCTGGTAGGAGGGGAAGGGTTAATTTGTTTACTTGGGGTGTTTTTCTGTTTGTTTTGTTTTACTTTTTTAAGCCCTGATGTGAATTATCCATTTTGGCAAGTGAATGGGAACAGTTGCATGTACTTGGTATTTTCTGTCACATACACTATTATTAGTAAGAAACACATTTCCTTTTGGGGTGAACGCTAAGGACAAAAATAAGGCTGTTAAGATTACCACCCCCCTTATTAACTCTGCTAAAGCAATTGTGCTGGCATTTAAGAGAACTGGCAAGTGCATTTGTTCAGCGGCAAATGTGATGCATTCAACGTTCTTTTCACACGAAGAAGAAAACAGGGGCTTTTAAGCACAGGGAATGTAATAGCCAAGCTTTGGTAATGATTTCTAATATTTTCAAGAGAGAAGAGTGGAAAAAGATCCCATTCACTTGTTTCAGTGTGAAGGAAGGGGAATAGCTCTATTATCCAAAATCTCCTCCAGAGCTTTCAGTATTACTTGGTGCACATTTTCTCTCCACGTGCAGACAGATTTGCCTTCAGTGACAAATCGTTGGCTTGGATTTTGCATCCAACATGCATGGTATGCCTTAATTCCTGGAAGAAATTACCTCATAATCTAAGCACAAAGACAGGACATGTCTGCGTAGCACAAAGTTTTTCCACTTGCAGGGCAGGATACCTTTTCTAAGAATGAGTGGTATCATGGTGCCCTGATGCTCTTGGGCTCTCTTCTTTTGTTAACAATGCTATTGTCAGTCATAACAACATGGTGGGTCATCATGTTTAGTACCCAAGCAACTCAGATCATGGTGTACAGAGAGGCATTTGTTTCCTTTCAAGGTGTTGTGCTCACTGGTATCAGCTTTGTATTTGGCCTCAATTAGGTTGGTTTGAAATTGTTGAGGTGTTTTCCCACTGTAGCTCACATCCTTTTCCACTGATTCTGATTAAACGGAGTTCTTTGATTCTCCAGAAAAGATTTTTGTGCTCATCACTCACTGCTTATCACTTGTCTACTTGTCTCCATCTGTTGTGGAGAAAATGGGGGCTTAATGTCGCCTCTCAACACTGAGAGGAATGAAAGGCAGTGGTGGAAAGTGCTATGGTAACTGATGTATAGGACACTTGTTTGCATTTTTTTTTAAACCAAAATGCCCAAGCAGTTGATAGTGGTAGAAAGCAAAATGCCTTTTCATGGCCGATGGAAGAAAAATCATATAGATAAGGCAAACTGATAGGGAAGTTTACTTTACTCTTAGCTATGAGGTATTTTTCCTGTGTCTGCTTCAAGGACTTTGGTCTTCATCCATCAGTCTTTATATATATACTAAATAGCGTTTAACAAGTGGCTTTTAAAATAGGGTGAACTTTTGAAAAGAGAGTATTTATAGAAGTAGCTATTTAGTTTGCTAGTAATTTTCAGTATTCATTTTGCTATTGCTGAATATACAGAACAGGATTATTCACCCACATTACCCAGCTGCTTCTGTTTGATAACGCAACAAAGATTGTGAGGTAAGTGTCTTTCCATGGAAATGGCTGTGATGTCATGATTCATGGCTATGAAAAAGTGGGATCTGTGAGGAGGAGTTGTTTTTGAGACAGAAAATCCCAAAACATAAATGTCTTGCATTATTGGTTAAATGGTCAATTAAAATGCAATCCAATTAAGGAATATGGCAAGAAATTAATTTTCCATGACACACTTTAAAAATGCTTCCTGATACTGGAGTTCACTAAAAACACAAGAGTAACTTCTTAGAAGAAGCTGTGGTACTTTTCCAACTATACTTTTCCTATAGATGAGACTTGGCAACACCAGAAATTTATAGGAGGAAGTGATATGTTACAGTGCTTAGTAAAGAATATGTGGGGGTTTGGGATTTTTTCATTTACCTTGCTGGCAGTTGCCAGCTGAACCGGATATGTAATTGCATTTGGAAGTTCTCTGACCTCTTCAACAGCTGGGACTTGGAGAAGAATTGTAAACCTGTCACACACGTGCATAAGATCTTTCTGCTGCTGCATCTCCCTGGAACAGCAATGAAGCTATGCAAGTGAATATTCAGAAATTTAGGTTATAAGCCAGGTATACAACCATTCTCACTAGATGCTCCAGTGGGTAGAAGTCTTGTTTGTGTAGAAGTCTTGTTACAATTGATTGAGCTGTTGTAATCCAAAATGCTTTTGGTTCTTCCCTTCAGAAGTCCCTTGAGCTAATGTACCACTTCTCTATCTCAGTAACGCAGCAAATCTCTTGAGCTGGACATGAGCATCACATAGCCGGCTCTGAACTCTGTGCTGGATGGTAGGCAAACCTGCTTCTCATTCATTTGCAGCTGAAGACTGAGGTTTTTCACTGCTCTGTGACAATGTGCATCAGGTCAGCCTCCTTGGTCATTCATTGACCAGCCTCAGCCAGCATGTGGGAACCAGAACAGGACAGAGCCTATGGCTGGTGGGGAGCTTAACACCCAGCAGAGCACTCTGTTCAGAGGCACACTTCCAGGACATAGCCTTCATCCTATGACCCAGCGTAGCTGCTGCCTATTTCAAGACTCAGCATTCTGATGTTTCAAGCAGGGGGAAAGCTGATTCTTACTTAGGGATGCTGCTCCAAATCTTCTTTTTCGTTCTCCCCAGCCTACTGATGTTATCCCAGTCCTGTCTCTGCTGGTGACAGAGTATGCAGCACTGTGAAGTGTGTGTGTACTACTAACTGGTAATGAGCTAAATGGTCTCAAATTTCTCCACTGACAGGAACATCTACTTACAGCTTTCTCCATTTGGTTCAGCAGTGCCTCAGCCCCAACACAAGAGAGAGTGTCACTTCATACTAAGGGAAATATGCTGGCAAAAATCCGTTTGGGGTTTACATTTGGTATATCCACAGATGTCTGCTCAGGTTTTCCATTTCTTGAGGCAGCCAGGCTGAAAATGTGACTGAAGCTGGGGTTAATGGACAAACGCATAGATATTCTATCCCTTGGATCAAAGAGTATGGACAGGGCAAAGAAATACCAGGAAATCTTTAACAGCAAAATACCAGGAAATCTTTAACAGCAAAACTCAGATGCAGGAAGACAGGCAGCAGCTTTGGAATGACAGAGACAAGAGTCACACAGCGACTGAGGATCTTCTCCAGGAAGATCTCCATCATCACGGTCTCCTCCAGTGACATGGATCAGCCAACTTGCTCCACCAGAGAGAGCTGACTTCCCTTACTCTGACATAATAGTGAATGCTAATACTTGAGAGCTGGTCTGGAGGCTGATACCAGAAAAGCATATCTGGAGGTGGCAGCACACGATCAATCTGACCAGCAAATGATCACAAAAGGCAAGAGGAAATGATAGCTTTGAGGGAGTCTGCCAAGAACCAGCTGGAACAAGCTGTGGTGTGTTTCAAAGGCTCAGGCTAACCCCCTGCTGACCAGCTAGAGCTTGAGGTGCCAGAGGGAGCCCGCCTCTGGGACACACAGTGGCTCTGAGTGCTGGCCAGACAGCATACAACACCATGGATAAGCTGCTTGAGGCCAGCACTTCTGGAATTACAAGGCAGAGGGAAGCACTGCCAGTGCTGAGTTTTCCAGGAAAATGGTAGATAACTGAGGAAAGTTACAGAGACAGCTGCAGGTCATCTCTGCAAAGGGAAAAGAAGACAGTAGGCAGCTTTATTTTTGACAATAGGTGGTCCTGAGGAACTTGATGTTTTTAATAATTTTCTACCCACTCAGACAGAGGTCTATGAAACTGTTACGTTGGCATGAAAAGTGTTGCACTGCCCTTGAAATGAGCAGCATGTTTTTAAACTGATAGCATAAAGAGAAGATGAAGACCTAACATAGTTTGTGATTGATCTAAGGTTTCTGAGTCAATCTTGCAATTTCAGAGCTGGTAAAACAGCAGGCTGTGATCTGTAACAAAAAACCCCTTAAATTTCCAAAACAGTGAGAGTGGGAGATAAAGAAGGACTACTGTAAAGCTAATTAACACTTGACAACAAAATAAACATTTCTTGTGCAAAGGGCAGCTGCCTAGCTCATATTGAAGCTTAGGGCAAATGTTAATACTCCCATAATGTTGACTTATAGAGAATCTGAAATATCTTAGGGAGAAAGTCTGGAGGCAGAAAAGAAAAAAGCAAGTCACAAACCCAGAGACCATAAAAACAGATCATGGAGCTGCCTGAAGTATGGAAAAAGCACAAGGCATGATAATAGCCAGTGACTGAAAAGAAACATCCAAGGGCTGCAGTGATTTTCCTGTCTTGCCAGAACATGCAGGCATCAGCAGTCATGACAACAGAAAGAGCATTTCGATGCCTTCAGTGGGGTCCCTTTTTGCTCCACCCTTTCCTGTCTCCGTCACGTATGTGAGGAAGGGGAAGTTTCTGGTGAACCTGTCTTCTTTTGCCCTGGTGCCAGAAGCAAAACCCAGTATCCTGCATGGTGAAATGCCACAGGATGGAGACATATACATTGCTAGAGAGACTGGTGGACGTTTCTTGCCCTGGTTGCATTCCTTTTAAGTCCCAGCGGCCATAGGAGTTGCCTGGGCTGATGCTGCTCTGCAGTGGTGCCAGACATTGTTCTGGATGTGACAGTGATTGCCTAACACTGTCACTGCCCGAGAGTGAATGTAAATGATGTCACCAGAGAGTGGCGTCAGGTCCGTTTGCTCAGAGGTGTTCTCCTTAAGAGTGATGGAGGAGATGCTGAATGGGCTGACCTGAAACCAAGTGCTGTACTAGGAGTGTCCTAGCCAGCCTGCTGGGAACAAGAACACAGGCTGCCAGAGGTGGTACTATTGGCACAGAGAGGACTTTTCAAAAGCACTGTCAGGAAGAGGATAAATTTTATCCCCACTGAGGGTTTATTTGAGATGGGTGTAAGAGTAAGTTATAAACTGTAAGAGGTGCACTGATGATAGCTGTTGGAGGTAAAATGTATCAAGTGTTGAGTCCCTTTCAAGAGACAGCRTTACTGGAGTAGCTGGGGATCAAAACTAGTGAGAAGAGTTTGAGGATATCTTCCGGGACATAAAGCAACATTTATCCAACTGCTTATAAACCACTGCTAGATAAAGTGGTGAGAATCCCCTGGAATTCCACTCCAGCAAAAGTTACTTTCACCTTTAGGTAAAAAAAGGAGGTGGAAGGAAGGTGCATTGGTCTAGGAATCACTGATGAGGTAAGAACAGGAGAAATAAGCCTTTCAGAAGAAAAAAGAAAAAACAAAAACAAAAACAAAAAACAAGGAAACTTTTGATAACAAGATCAAGAGATGCAGAGATCTAGCTGTGTTACCAACCTCCAGAAACAAAGAAGGGTGATCAGGTTCATAGGAGCTGTTGACTGAATAGGGACATTTACCTCAAATACGCTGCCTGCAACTGTAACCTGAGAGTGCTTCAAGTCCCTATTTTCTCCAGTCCAATGTTTTAGGGGGAACAAAGTAATTAACTGCTGACTGAAGAACACTGGAGAACAGCACTGTTAAAATCAGAGTTTATAATCTGTGAATGTATGATTGGCATGCAAAGCCAAACATACATCATGATTTATAGCTCCTGTCTTATCCAAGACTGTCTTGAGCAGGCGACATCCACACCAAGGACCAGAACTAGAGTGCTAGTTGCTGCGTTCCTGTGTATATATTGGACTATTGTCAGAAAGAAACAACCCAGGACATTTGTATCTCTCCCCTCCCAGGTCGGTATCTCAACAACTAAGCTGACCAAAGTATCTTCTGCCTGCCATTCTTTCTCACTCTGTTGTTGCTGTATTCCTGGCTGTGTAATGGCTCAGTGCCACAAGAAGCTGTGGGGAGCTTTCCTGCCCAGGGTGTGCAAGGGCTTGGTGGTGGGATCCCTGTCCAAGGATGCTGAAGAAGTGGTTTCAGAACCCTCAAGTCCTAGAGCACCTCTCCAGCCCAACAATCAATATCTGTCCTTGAGGAAAGCCTAGAGCCAGAGGTACCTGCCAGTTCTAGGGGAGCAGTTAAGTTGGGCACCTAAATTAAGTGAACTGGAAATTATTAGCAGTCTGAACACAGATTCTGTGAAAGAATCTTCTGTCTGAGACTTAGGGTAGGGGAGTTTCCTGGAGTTTTGATTCATTGAGGCATCTCTCTGAAGGAAGAAGAGATGAGCTCTGTCATACGTGCAGCATGACTGGCGGCCAAAAGAAGAGTGTGGAAAGTGAAGTGTGAGCATTTTTATGTGCAGTGGGGGTGCAACCATTAGCTATTTCTGGGATTTACTGAAATACCTGGAAAAGAAACAATTTCTAGTACGAGGCAGGAATGGAGCTGAAACTGTTTAGAAAAAGAACAAAACCCTGTTTGTTGCTGTTCTTTCTAAGAAAAGTCTGTTGTTTAAGGACAGTGACTCTAAACATATGACAGAGAAAACAGCATACAGAAAGCAGTTGTGTGTTCAAAATATCATTGCTTAAAAATGTAATGATTTAATATACTGTTTTGTTTTGGATCATTTGACAGAGGCATAAAGTTAGATTTACTGGGTCCTTAAATTACTCTTACGAACATTTTATTTGCATGTACAATTAAGCACCCAAATATATTTTAAGAATACACTCTTTTGAATTTTGGCCAAGATCTTAAATGCAAGACAAATTTGGAATAGCATGCATTGACTTCATAGGACATATAGGACACTGGATTAATCATGAAGTGAGATGTGCCCATATTGAGGGACTTTGAGCTTTTTAATCTTATGCATGTTCATTGTAATATTTTGACATGCATGAGTCCAAGAATGCAAAAGGAAAGTGGGACATGAAATGAACCTCATCCAGCATCTTTATCAATGCAGTACATGTCTCCCAGCAGGCCAGAGTGTGCCTAATAAGACAATGAAGGGCCAAGAGACCCACTAGGAGACTACAAAAACATTAATTTGGTATCACTTCTGGGAAAATGCTGGAAGCAATTGCAGGATTTGTTAAGCGAAAGACTTGGCGAAGTCAATTGATTAGGGAGATTTCAGAGAAAGCCATTCTTGCTGAGCTGCCAAGGTAGAAGGGGTTATTACGTCCAGGAAATTTTTAAGTGTCTTGTTGGCACCTTGTAAAACAGAATGGGTGCTGCCATGTAAGAAAAGCTGAAGAACTAAATGAGGTTTTCTGGTTTTAGGAGACTACAAGTATTTGATCTTTCACCAGGAATTCAGTCAATCGTCTCCTTTCTCTACGTTAAATCTCCACAGTGCCCAGTACATACAAGGGACTGACAAATGCAACTATTGTAATAAATACTCATTAAAAATATTAAGGTAAAGCATCTGTGTCAAGAGCAAAACCTTTGCAAAGATGGAACTGTCTCTAAATAGGAGAGAGGCTCAGTCAGCAAGCACATAACTCAGTGTTTATCCATTTTGTTTGTCCCTGATCCCTGCACCAGCTGAAAACTCAAAACCAGGAGAGAGCCAATGCTCTCTGCAGCCCTCCAAATTAAAAGCTATCCTCAAACACTCTAGGATTTCAGAAGGAATGATGATACATCTCTGAATTAGCTGGAATTGTGTCCAAATCTGTTAAAAATTGAATGGGGAGAGGGTATTACAGCAAGAATTTCCACACAGTCAGCAATCAGATGAAAGAAAAATCTGTTATAGATGGCCTCTATTCCACTGCTAATGAGGTGAAGAGACCCAGGTTAGGTGTCTGGAGGGAAAGAGCTGCTCCACAGCATCTTCCCAGCTTAGGAGCTTTTCAGTGAAAGCGTGGAGGCACAGGGACTAACTAAAGCCTAACTGCTGTGCTCCACGACACTCTCAGGCAGCCAAGGAAAGAAAGTCTGTGTGATAAGAATGAGACACACAGTGAGGTGCTTTTGAATGTTTTTGACCAGTGTAAGCTACGTTTATGCTCAACCTCATGGCAGAGCTGTGCTGCAGTGATGGTCATCCTTTCCGCATGTGAGGGGAGCAGAGGGTGAACCCCACAGGGTGGGGTCAGGTCAGGGTTGGCAGCCTTGCAAAATACTGCCTGGGGAGAAATGGCCAGGCCAAGCAATGACCAGAACCTGAGCCAGCAGTGACACCCCATGCGTATCACTACAAGAGAGACTGCTGGCTGAGGGGAACAACTGTCTGGGTCCAGAGATGAAAGGAGCAATGTACAGGGGATCCACATCTGAGTACAGAGCCATTGCTGTGTCAGCTTGCATGCTGTGGAGGCAGTCAATGTACAATGTCAGGGCAAGCATGCACACAGGAGACCAGAGCATTGCACAGTGCTCCTGCAAGACTGCCAGGCTGCCCGGCCGAGTACGCAGGCCTGAGGAGCAGATGAGCAGCTCATGGGATATCAGTGCTCTCCAGTGAAGCGTGGGGCAGCAGCCACAAAACAGCAGGAGCAGCCACTTAGAAAAGCTGTTGCAAGGAATCCAAACATGTTGGGCTTTTTTTTTCTCTACAGCGAACTGGCCAAGACCCAAAGACCTGAAGGGACAGTGTCAGCTCTAAGTTGCCATGCTGCTGGTTGTAAAAGACCATTTAGGAAAATGAACTTTTCTTTTCTTTTGTGTGATTCTCCCCCCATTCCAATTTAAAAGGGAAATGAAGTGAGGGCTTTTTATTTTTTTACGCTGTTTTAAGAAGTGCCTACATAAAAAGGCAGGTTCCAAGGGAAAAAGCAAAAGGTTTCTGACATGCTTGTTCTCTGTTGTACAAATATGAAAATAGTTTAATGTGGTTGTTTGCTTCTTCAGGATTCTTTGTATTTTGCTTTGCACAAATAGAACAAAGGGGCAATGACTGGGCTACTGAAGAAACAAGTTTTGCATCTCCCCATGGCAGAGAAGAAAGAAACTGAACTAAGTTTGAGCTCCCTTTGATGAAAAAGGACAATGATGTGTCTAATATTCTGATCTGTGGGATTTGTGGTTTTGACAAGGGCTAGGCCAGTATTACAAAAACTCCTAAAATAAGCCAAATAATTAGGATCCTCCTGCAGGGGTATGTATGAAACCCTCACATACATCTCAGTGGGAATGAAACTTGGACACTTCTATTCAGGCTAAGGTGACACAACTATGGCTGCTGCTGGTGGACTTCTGGCAAGCTCTAAGGACTGGTGATGTTGCATGTGGGAGATGAAAGAGAGGAGAGGAGGTACCTTCATGCTGAAGGTGGTCTGTCTAGTATGTGAGGGGCAGGTGAAGTTCCCTGGTGATTTCTAGCTGCCAGGCTGGATGCAGGTAGGGGGACAGGGTACATAACCTCAAGGAAGGTAGCCTGTGCAAGAATCTTGATTGCTTGTCCCACCTTGTCCCACCTGAAAGGGAGGATTGGTCAATGCTGGCCACTCTCACAGCCTGAAGAAATGTCTCCAGGGCCACTTCTCCCTGTCCCTGAGGAGTGCGTCCTGCCCTTTTCCCCTCATAGGCATGGTTATTTATCTTTCAGCCAGTTTAATGAGCTGAATCAGTTCACCAAGGGCAGACTGAGAGTCACAGCTGGCTTGAGGGAAGCAGCCCCACACACATCCAAATGCAAGCAAGGGAGGGAGGAGGAGAGGAGTGGGGAGAAGGACTGCCCTTTAGCCATGCCAGCAAGCAGGTAGGGTCAGCTCATCCCACCTTGGTAAACCTCACCCAAAGCAGTGGGTGACTAGTGCTTCAGCCCAGCTTGCTGCTGTGGCTGCCCCCGACTGGGCTGGGGGACCCCCACCTTCTCCTACTTCTCTTGTTGAAAGTAGCTGCCTTCCCTGGAGCATATTCTGCTGCTTGTGTGCCAGGCCAGGTCGGCAGAGAAACAAACCCTGAAATCCCATGTCCTAGGAAGCTAGACCAGTTTAGTCCATGTATCTACAGGCACGGGCTGGCCCATGCCCACCTCGACCAAGAATTCCCAAAACGCTGTCTGTGCATTGGCATCTGTCCTTGAGTGCAGCTTACTTCTCTGAGGAAATCCACTTAGGTTTCCTCAAGAAACAGAAACATTACAACCACATTCTAATTTCTGAGAACAGAGGTTTTGCATACACTAAAAAAGACATAGCCATCATGGCTTACTTACAGGGTTGGCAGGGTTTGGCAGGGATAAAATCTCTACAAAACTTCTTTTGGAAGCATCCCCTCCTCTCTGTGCTGCTTGTTGTCTTGGCACTGTCCAGATCACGACTCTTGGCCGCATCCCAAGTTTCTCCTAGATGCAGTTATTGAATCTCCTCCCCTTATTTTCCCCAGTGTGTTTGGAAGACAAAGCCACTCAATGGGGTTTAGTGAAAGAGTTTAATTTTCCACCCTGAGTGCTAGTTCCCAGGGGAAGACAAAAACCCCCACCCTTTAATTACAATTAGTTGCTGCCTTTCAGTTTTGATGACCTAGCCTTGATACCACACTTTTTAGAGCACAGTGGTTGGCTGTAACCAATTCTGGCCAGGCCTCTTAGCAAACGCATCAGTGCAGTGTTTCTTTGGAAGATTTTTTTCTCTTTGCCATTTGTCAGGAGCTGTGGACATGCTTCCAAGCCTTCTGTTGGCTGAGTGGTGCATATGTTTAGTATGAAGTATGTTTATGTGATTATATTAAATTAATACATACCTAAAAAACAAAGGTGGAATAAGATTAGTAAATTTTAAGGCGGAGTATCTGGTCTCTGTTGTAAGGAGAACGTATTCCCTGGGAATCTGTAAGGGTCTAACATGCTCAATCAAGTACCTTCAAAGTAGGTAAATGAAATGGTATCTGTATCTTGGACAAGGGAATCTATTTTGAGACAGGATGGTATTACGTTCTCTCTGCACATCGATGCTTCGTGGTTCCTGAAGAGAAACTCATCAATCTGTGGTGACAATTATATGGGAAACCTCACTGGAAGCAGATTTTAAGAAAAGGGTGTATGGATTAGTGATTTGAGAAGCAGCAAAGCATTGGGGAAGCAGCTAAGCTGGATCCTCAAAGAGTGTGAATTATTTACGTACCAGTTAACTGGATCACAGAGAGCAAATCCAGGATGATATTGCTTAGCAAAGGCTACCTGAACATATCCCACCAGCGCATGTTTGACACTGGGCAAGGGAAAGCTGTGAATGAAAAGACTTGCTATGCAGCTGGCTCAATGCAGAGCCTTTGTGGAGAAGACAGACATATAGCCAAGCAGTGCTGCTAGATAAAGACAGCTTGTCAAAGCACATATTGCATTTTCACCTTCATAAGACCATTATTTCCAGTTGTGCCTGTCAAAAAATAAATAAAAATCAATAAATTCCAGATCCATGTAATCTATTCTTAAAATGTAATGGGACCTCGTACGTAATGTCTGGTAATTTGCTATCAGCTTGGTCAAGGACAGTCAAATTACTTAATTACACATAACAGTTATTCTGTAAAGACTTAGGAAAACACAGATAAATGTAACTAATCCCTCTTTATTTATTCCCTGCAAACAAAAGCCTAAGAGTTTCTGCAGAAAAAAAAAAAGCTGTCCAATTAACATAATTAGAGATGGATGTCACTCAAATCTTCACCACAGCCCACAGACATCCTGTGGTGTTTTGATTACGTAGTTAAGTGATGACCAGATACAACTTCTTCAAGGATGGTGGTGTCAAAAGCCAATTTCATTGCCTGCTCTTGTAATATTACCTTGCTGCCACTGGATGGCATCTTCTGCAGGCGCCTGAAGTGCCATCAAAATGGTAGGGGTCTTAAGGAGCTTGTTGCATTTCTAAGTGGGTCAGATACCAGGAGCAGTGCACCTCTGTGACCAGCACCTTCCCACGTTTTCACGTGCGGGGGTGTCTTATTTGTAACACAGACATATTAATGGGAATTTAGAAGGAAGGAGTAAAATGACAACTCTGACAATCTCATGCTCTTATTTGTAGAAGATGCAAGGAAGGCCCCCAGTGTCCTCCCATTGCTCCTGGCCTCCTCAGCCTGCTGACTGGCTGGCTGGCTGGATAGATGGAGGGAGGGAGTCAACCAGTTCCCACAGCTCCATCCAGCTCTAGGTGTGCCTGCTGAAACTATCTCCAGTGGGGTTGCCCCACAGCACTGAGGCTACCTTGAAAATGGTCTTGGAGTCCCATATCCACAATACAGAGATGCTGAACAGCCACTGCTTCCTAGCTCCATTGCCACAGCAGCTTCTCTTTACTTGAGAATAAAACATGATTGCAATCAGGAGAGACAAAACTTCAGTTGACTTGGCACTTTTCTTCCTTTGGTGATTACATTGATCCAGGTGATGCCTTTCCTTTTAAAGAAAGTCATCACAACAGCAATTTGTGGGAGACAGGATCTGTGCTCTTCACATCAAAACAAGAGGAGTTTTCACTGAACTACTACCTGATTAGCATTAAAAGACTATAGCACTGTAACACAACACAAAACTGCCTGCACTTCATCCTGCAGCCTTCTCTGGTCTGCATTTGGATCTTGGCAGCCTCACCTTTCCACCTGGGACAGAATCTGTGATCCCTGAAGTTACAACAGGTGACCCATGCTTCACATCATGCTTTCTCCATGAAAGAAGGTCTTATGAGCTATGGGTGGTGATCTTTGATGCCATTACCATCCAAATGCCAAAAGGATCTTCAGGTTGAAGGGAGGATTGTGGAATGCCAAAGAAAGCCTTATCTGTGCAGCAAGTGAGGGAAGGCTCCCAGCCCTCAGCCCTCTTCCTACTGAGGTGTGAAGGGATGATGATGAACACAGGTAACTCCTCCTTCAAGGACACACTCTTAAGCACCCTTTAAAGACTGCAGAATCCAGAAAAGACACAGAACAATGAGTGTTCTGGGTGCTAAATTTTAGAAAATCATTAAGATAATAATGGCAAAAAAGCAAGGAAACTCAAAGCAGCCCCTCTGGAGAAAAAGGAATCAAAAGAGAGACTATAATAAATTCTGACCAAAAGATAAAAAAAAAAAAATCCCTCCCTAACACACATGCACACAAAAGATGAAGAAAAAGGCAGCCTGATTCTATTAACCAAGTATTAACACCCCTGGCTAAAGAAACCCTGCAAAAAGGAAGGATTAACATTTTCAATAAAGGGGACCAGATATTGCAGTGCTAATCACCAGCACTCTCCACTGACAGGAGAATGGAAAATAATGTTCTTAATAGTGTGAAACAGAGCAGGAGGTTCACAGGCAAAGAATCAGGGGTTGCTGCTGGCAAATGACAAATAACCTGGTTAGAAAAAGGCATCACAAATTAGGGGAAGTCTCTGCAAGAAATTGTAACTATGCAAATTGTCCCAGCATCCATGTGTCTGGCTGAGCTGCAGCTCTACCAGAGGGTGTCATGACAAGGGCTTTGGCACTAAACATTGAGGCCACGTTTTGCATCACGATTTTCTAGTCACCATTTTTGGAAGAATAGACCCCCAAGTGTCCTATGCATTGCATAATCTCAAGGAGCCTGAGAAAAACATTCATTTACTGAGTAGCTCTCTAGCATAATGCCTTGTCTTCTGCTGCCTGTCATTACAGTAGGAGCCTGTTACGTTAAGGTGCATGTGGAAAGACAGGAAATTATGTCCTGTGGTTTACTCTAACTGTGAACAAGTCATAGTCTCTTTGCAACTGAGTTTGCTTTAATTAGCTATTCAGCATCAGCCTCTAGAGGCCAAGCAGGACTGGGCCATGCCCATCCCTACAGAGCAGCTTGCTGGGTGTTATAGGTAAAGAAATACTGGACAGGGATATCTGCTAGGGAGGAGGGCTGGGTGAGGTGGGAGGAGAGGCTGAAGGTTTTAGGCTTCTTTCTCCTGCCACCCTTGTTAGCGTTGCATTTGTCTGTGATATATCCAGTGGCACAGGGCAGTCGCTTTGGATATCCAGAGCTATGCATGCATGCACACTTTGTGTTGCTTGGATGCTATAGAGGTGATGTGGCTGCATGCATTAAGTTCGTTGTCATACTTAGTGTGATGAAACCTGTTTCTCCTTCCAAAAGCCTCCCCAGAGCTCAGGTTCAGATAAAATGCACCATTTCTAGCTGTCACAGAACTGGAGCTATAGGTTGTTTTGTAACCTGTTTCATTAGATTATAAGATAGTGGGGACAGGGACTTGCTCTTTCCCTGTTTTCATGCAACACTCCAGTACAATGAAAGCCAATTCTTACTGGGGCCTTTGGGTGCTACCATTATATGACATGATTGAATATAACCAAGAATCCTCTTGCTCCCTGCCCTAAAGTGCCTGCAGAGCCAATTAACATTCACACTATATGCAGGTACCATTTTGCCCATTCCTAAAAGACAGTTTTTTGGAGAAAGACACAGATACACACAGTATTGGCTTCCCCCATGCTTACAGGCTTGAGGAGAAAAACTATCCCCTCTTGAGACTTCCAGGGCATTTAAGCAGGCAGAATTTAATTACTCTGAGCTTCTTGGAACAAGAACGAAGCAGTAGCAGGAGCAGGAGCGCAGACAACTCACATGTTTACTCAGAGGGCTCCTTCCCAAGTTTGCTGAATCATGAACAACTCTGACGCAGGGAATTCTCTCCCTGGTGCTTGTTTTGCTCTGTGCTGTGTTAGGGTACAGCGCTCCGGTTTACAGTGTGTTTTGATTTGGCTGGGAGTTAAAGGTACTCAGGTTTAAATACTTTTTCCCCCATTAACCCATACATTCATTTGCACGGAATCCACTGTATTCACAAAATCTCATCCCTGGATCCAGTGAAAAATGCTAGTCTGAGGTTTCTCTGAAGCTTCCTCAGGGGCCCTTCAGTTCACGAGAACACTGTTACCAAGAGATTAAATGAATTAAAAATTGATGACTGTTCTGTACTGGATGTCTTGCAGTCAAGGATATTTAAACAGATAGCAGGGAGGGTGGAGGGAAGATTGTTTGCCAGAGTATTTTTTCCTGTTATTAAATAATAGTTTTATGGGGGCAGGGAGGAGGATAGGGAAGGGTGGACCAGGGGGAGTATCTGCTGGTTCTGGGTAAGGAAATTCCTCTTATAAATGCAATATTGAGAAAGAATAGAGTGCTCTGAGAGAGGCACTTTGCCTAAATCACACAGAAGGTGCCCAGGGAGAAATCACAGGATTTTGCAGATCAATGTCATTTGAACCCAAAGCCGTCCTGGCAGGGCTAGGCACTAGCGGGTGCTACCAAGGGAGCTCCCCTATGGCAGTTCCCTGCAGCTTCTGGGGGTGGAGGGGAACACAGCCCAGTGCTGTGACGGTGGCCTGCCTTGGCTGCCTCATCACTAGCAGCTCTGGGAGCCCCCAGAAGAGTAGAGTGAAAGGCAGAGGGAGCAGAAAGGCAAAAAAGCCTGAGAGACATTTGTCCAAATCTACCCAGCTTTAGAGTTAGCCGAGATTCAGCTCTGCTTTAGTCCCTCTTGGCCCAGGGCTCTTGCCTGGGTTGTCTAATTGTCTAATTTTTTTTAATACCATCTGGTATGCTGGTCCCTGGGATGGGAGCGTGTGCGTGTTGTGGCAGATGTTTTGTGCCTCTGCTTTCACCAGTGCTGCTGCTGGAAGTGGGTGGAGAAGTAACTGGCCCTGCATCTCTGGTTGTTTGCTAGGCGTATTGCAGGTCCGTGTCTGCTTTAGGTTTATGAGGCTGTTATGATTCACATGATAGCGTGTTCTCAGTTCAGCTCTTTAAACCACGGCCAAAGTTTTCAAAAATGGTAGTGACTACAGTTCCTTCGTCTTTTGGTCCCCAGTTGGAGACAATTTTAAAAGAGCTGGTTTTTACAGTGTCTGCTCTGAACTTGCTGGGCACCTTTAAAGTTATCATGAGCTGAGTACTCCAAAGCACCTCTCTTTTCTAAGAGTGATGCTTGAACTTCATCTGCATCCCTAACTTCACCTCAGAAGATGCTGTACTGCGCAGAAGGTAAAATGTGCAATGTTCACATATGAGAACAATTTAATCCTGCTGGTTTAGGTCTGTTAGCAAACAGGGGTGTAAACTGGTTTATATGCGTAGTCTTTGTGCCTTTATCCCGCATGAAATGCCAGTATTTTTTGGCATCATTCCAGCCTGGAGTGGTGACTGACTTGGCCTTCTCCCCTGTCCTTACCTGCAAAAATGTAAAGGCTCAGTATGTCAGTGTCAGTAGTAACAGAGGACCAGTGGAGCAGAAGAGGATGTTTTGTCTGCTGTGAATTTCCATGCTTCAGATTGCATCAGTTATGAATATGAGATTGGAGTTCAAGTTCAGAAATATAGACCCACTGAGCAAACTCCATAGATCCACTGAACAAAATCCATAGATCCACTGAGCAAACTACTACAGGTTCTCCATATATGTTTGTGGGGGAGGGAGGGGACAGGAAAAGAGAAGGAGAGCACTGAAGTAAAAGCAGATTGTTTACTGTATTTTGAATTTAAGTTCAAACAAACAACAAAACTTGTGACATCCAGTCTTGATTGAGAGATGAATACATACCTCAGTAGTTCCTCAGGATAACACAGCATTAGATCCTTCCTTGTATGATTCGATATATTGGCTAACTCATTAAAATTAATTGTCTCAGTAACCACCCAAGTTGTATTTTCCTTGTTTCTTTAGAAACTATTAATTTCCTCAGAATTTAAAAGACATTTCATTCTGAAAAGTAGCTATTATACCCGCATGTAAGCTAATATTAAATATGCACCATTGTCCTGGTTTCGGCTGGGATAGAGTTAATTTTCTTCCTAGTAGCTGGTGTAGTGCTGTGTTTTGGATTTAGTATGAGAATAATGTTGATAACACACTGATGTTTTAGTTGTAGCTAAACAGTGTTTACACTAGTCAAGGACTTCTCAGCTTCCTGTGCTCTGCCAGGTGCACAAGAAGCTGGGAGGGAGCATAGCCAGGAGAGCTGACCCAACTGGCCAAAGGGGTATTCCGTACCATGTGACATCATGCTCAGGATATAAAGCTGGGGGAAGAAGAAGGAAGGGGGGACGTTCGGAGTGATGGCGTTTGTCTTCCCAAGTAACGGTTCCGCGTGATAGAGCCCTGCTTTCCTGGAGATGGCTGAACACCTGCCTGCCGATGCGAAGTAGTGAATGAATGCCCTGCTTTGCTTTGCTTGCATGCGTGGGTTTTGCTTTACCTATTAAACTGTCTTTCTCTCAACCCATGAGTTTTCTCACTTTCACCCTTCTGATTCTCTCCCCCGTCCCACCGTGGGGGGAGTGAGTGAGCGGCTGTGTGGTGCTTAGTTGCCGGCTGGGGTTAAACCACGACAACCATCTTAGTTGTATTAAAAACACTGTCATTCAAATATCAAAATGTAATTGAACCAGTTAAAAAACAACAGTTGTGAAGTTATTTTTCATTCTAGTTTTCCTCCATGAAATGAGCCTGTTTTCTTTGGAGAAGAATGAGGAAGGAAAGCCTCGAATACATGGATGTAATTGCCTTCATTAAAAGCTGGCTGAACAGACTTTATCCTGTGGGGTCTACTCTCCGTCTCTCTGAGGTAAGTTCCCATGTATTTTTAATGGGAAACTTATTACCAATCAAACCTGTATTCTTGCACTAATACATGAAGGTGGATGTTCTGTACTTTTTCATCATGCTGGGTCTCCTGGGAAGAGCAGCTCATTACGGCCCTGCCCTTTGCAAAAAGCCCCACCAAGGTCATATCAAGAGGTGATGGATAAAGGCGAGCTTTAACCCTTGACCTTGACTTTCCTGGTGCTGAGTGTTAATAAATCTACATTTAGGGGTAGAGGTTTTCTCCCAGCTGCTCTTTGTTTGAGAAAGGGGGTGACATGCTGACGCACAACAGGTTGCATTTCCTAGGGCAGTGCTTGGAAAAGGAGGCCTTTCCCCTGCCCCCACCACAGAGCCCCGCACCCATTGCGGGAGGATGGCTATGAATAGGGCTTAGGCGTCTGGTGGGGCTCAAGTCACACGATGGGCTGAGACATTTTGGGTATACTGGCTCTCCTGTTTTCACAAGGGAGCACTTCCTTGGTACCACGGAAAACAGCAGGGTTTGCTGTTCTCTCTGCTGCAGCCTGTGGGTGAGGCTGAAACAACATTTACCTCTGCCATTGTCTTCAGAGTGGTGTTTGAGATGACCTTCAAGAGATGAAAACTTTTTTAAAAGAGGTCCCCTCCCTGTCACACCCAAGGGGAACCAGCATTGTTGAGTACCAGGGGGAAACGAGTCCTTTGAAAGGCTTCAGAAACCATAGGGATATACTTCAGGAGCAGCCTTCAGTTCCTCCCTTGCTCAGCAGCCTCTTGCCAGGTGACCAGAAAGCCCTTCCCAAAGTTGTTCAGTGCCATTGCTCTGCATGTCCAGGAAGGAACAACACCAGCAAAGGAGAGGCCTCTCCTCTTGTCTGCCTTTCTTCCTCTTTAGTTTCCTCCAAATGCTCAGTCTTTCCTTTTTTTCCATTCTCATCCCGTTTTCCATGGCTATCTTTAGACAGCAGCAGTGGGCTTACTCCATCCTCTGCATCGTTTTTCTTAGGAGCTGTAATGCTGCTGGCTCTTAGGTTTCCCAGTGGTGAAAAGGGCCATTTGGGGCACAACTCGACATAGATTAGAGAATGAGCAAATTAATGTCCTGGGCTGGTGCAGTGTGCTTCTGAGCACTTCGTTTCTTTTCTGATGAAAAGTATTGCCCTAAAACTTCCAGTGCATGAAGGCTGCCTGTAGTAAGTGAGGTGGAAAAATTAGTTCCTGCATAGAGCTACTCTCAGTGGCTGTGGGCATTTCAGTGCTGTCATCTTCTAGGGAAGTTAAATTGCTTTGTTCCCTGGGTCCAATTAGCTCTATAATCAACTTAGCAGAATGTGGAGCAGGAGTGTGCTGAGATCGGGTATAGTCATTTTGTTAGAGGATATGTTCAGATTGATCTCAAATTGGGGCAAGGACCCATGAGGGGATCTCAGAACAGAGGGCAGAGATTATACCAAGCTGATCAAACTTGGAGCCTGTACAGAACTGGGGGGGGGCGCTTTCTGCACACTGGAGGCCAAATACCAGAAATGCCAGAAATAGCAAGCCCAAAATTAATGGTACAAATGTTTGTTTTTTATTAATTTTATGTAAACATTCAAGCTTGCTGTCAAAAAAAGCAGCTGGCAGTAGTGCTGAGAGGTGAGCTTTAGAAGCACCGTGGTTAGCAGGTGAGTGCAATTGGCTGTAGTATTGTTCCCTCTTGGGCTTTCTGTGCAGCAAGGCTTTGTCCTGTGACTCTGCAATTTATTTAAACTGATTTATTACCAGAAACACATTTAGCTCCTTCTTTCTGGGTTTCTGATTCTACATAGGATAAATAGCTGGAATGAAACCTTTACTCCTGCTAAATCTCACAGTTTGTGCACATATATTAGAGGAAGAGTTCACAGCCCTGCAGCTAATCGGCCAGCACTTTGGAAAAGTGAGACCTTTCTTCATGGCTCCTTTGCAGTGGGCACCAATCCAACATTTGCTTGCATGATCAGCCAAGTGACATCTGATGTCAGAGCAGTTCAACATGGCACAACCCTTTCGCATCCATTGCAGGCTCTCTGAGACATCACTGGCTCCATCCTGCTCTGTCTTTGCATAGATATTTCTGACAAATGCCCATTTGCTCCTTGGATGAGTTCTCCCAAGCCCTGACATATAGTGCAGAGATCGAAACAAAGGCCACATGAGTAGGTCAGCAATCCATAAACTGGAGAAGCAAGAAAGGCCAAGAAGGAAATGGAAGTATAACGACCTTCTTCCAATGAGGTGACTGAAACTGCAGTGTGTTTTTCTCAACTTTCAGAGTAATCTGTAGAGCAAGGAGGCATAAAACAAGATGGAGTGGGAATAAATAGAACAAAAGTGGCCTTCTAATGGCAAATGAGATAAAACTATGGCATCAGGTCTTGAGGCATGGTCGGCCCAGCTGGGCATCGTGATGATTTTTTGGTATTGTCAGCAAAAGCTTATCCAACTCAAGTGTGCAATCTTATGCTTTTGGCTGAGCAGTAATCTTTTATCTTGTGTTCTGCTTCTTCGTGATCTCTTCCCTTGAGTTCTGGTTAGTTTGCAAGGAAGACATGTTTTCTTCATGCCCCTTCACATCTGTCTCATATTTCCCCTTCTCCTCATTTATGACTGTGTTGTGAGTGCTCAGATTTTGGTGCATTGGGTCCTATGGCAGTGCTGGCCTGCTACTGTGTAGTATGTCAGGCTTCTTTGGGGTCAGGGGACTCACGTCATGGCACATCCCCAGTCTCTCTTCTCCTGTGACAGGACATGGAAATGAAAAGCTTGTGGCTCTGCAACTGCACATACAAGTGATATCAGCTTAGGAGCAGAGGCAGCATGAAGCCGGAGGCGATTCAGAGTTTCATGTCCAAAGCGTGAGACTTGATGGATTTGTCTACAATCAGGAACTTCCTGTCATCCCCAGGTTCATCCTGTGTGATACAGGTCTCCTGGTGAGTGACAAGTGGTGTGAGCCTACTGCAGCAACAGAAGGCGAGGAGAATAGTTATTTTTAATGCCCTAGGGGCACCCATTGTCCACATTACGCCTTTGCCCTCACCCCACATCACTGCCCTTTAAGGTTCAAAAGTTGGCATGCATCCTCAGCATGGCTACAGGAGGGGAAAAATAAACAAGCTTGCTTCTCTCCCCCAGCCGTGCTGAAGCCAAACAAACTCTGCACCTTTTGCAGACAGAATTTAATATTTTCCTCTCTGTAGTCTGCCAAGCAGAAACCTTTACAGAAAAAGGCATGGTAATAAGCCAGAGCAGGAGCCCTCTCTGTCTCCCAGGTCAGGGAAAGGTCAATGCACATTAAATGAATATTGCTGGTGCTTCTGTTACAACAAGGCCTAAACAGTTCAAAGCCAGGCTGCATCATCTGTGGCTGAAAATCATTCGCAGTGCTGCTTCCTGAGCAGCAGATTGGCTTCCCATTACACAGGCTAATAAGAAAGTGTCACAAGTGGTTTCAGTAATAATGTTGTAGCAGACCCCCCCATTCTCAGCACACTTGCAGAGATTTTGATTAAAAAAAAAAAAAGAAAGAAAGAAAAAAAAATATTCTCATAACTTGCTCTTTTCTATCCTCAGCCTCAAAGTACTGAATCTGGAAATCAAAGCAATGGGATCAAGAATGGAAGCGAGAGATGCATGTGCTTACATCACTACCTGACGCTATTCCACTAAAGCCCTCAGCAGAGCAGAGCTGTTGACTYCCAAGGACAGTGTATTGCGTGTCCCTGGCACCATCAGATTATACAGCGGCATTTTAGGATTTCCCAGGTAAAGGTATCAATTTCTGAGACATGCCTTTTTTGCAACCCCTCCACCCCACCTCTCTCTGGCTAGTCTTGCACCTAGCTGCCAACAACAGAGCAAAGTGGCCTCTGATCCCTCCAGTCTCATGCCAGATTGGAGAAAAGACTCAGGATCTGGGTCAGGACAGAAATGAAAAGATGCTGACCACAAATTGGAGTTCACCACAGAGCCTCCTGGTTAAGATACAGTGAGGGAAGGTATCTGACCTTCTGAATGCAACAGCACAGGGACTCTTACTGGGCTGGTGTGTCAACAACAGTGCTAAGCTGTTACTTTACAAACTCTTCTTGGCCATGCAGTGTATCTCTTTTTGCATTTGGATAGCTGAGGGAGCAATATAGTGCCCTCTGCCCCTTAACCCACTGTTGTTTCCAATGCAGCTCCGGGGAGGAACAGCAGCTGCCTTTGTTATATACTACCATGATGCTGACAGGTCAAAAAGCATCGTGATCATAAACCGCTTCTTTCCAGGCTAAGGCCAAGGTTTGCAGGGATCAATTTTCCTGCCTTGCATGCTTCTGGGAGCCTTCACTAATTGCACTCCATTTCTCATGAACTGTTGCATTAACTCTGGCTTTGTAAAGATGCCCACTAGAAACACTGCAGAGGTAAAAACAGCAGAGTATACCACAACCTTGGAACACAAGTATTCCTCATCTAATTTATTTGTTGCCCACTACTGTGTATTGTACATTATGTTCCAGAGCTTATGAGAGTGAGAAGTTCCTCACTGCTACCCCCTGGGTCAAGCCAAAATCTCAGGAGAGGAGGTGAAGGGAGGACAATTGCTTTTTTCCCTGAGAAGAGGTGGGTATGGCACAGTCTTCCTGAATGAAGTGGCAAAAGGGGCAATAAGCAGGGAGCAGACTGAGAAGCACTTGAGAGAAGGAGGCCTGTCTGTGACAGGGTAGCAGGCTTAATGCCAGACCTTGGTGGGATTTGTTTGGCTCAGGAAGCCACTGAAAGTTGAACAAGGACTGGAGTAATGGACCTACCTTTCCAGGACCCAGTGGATAAAGGGAAGGTTGTTTACCAGCCTTTCTAGTTAATGTTTCACCCAATCAGCCTGAATTTTCCCCATTGAAATAATTTACTTATCTTCGAGTTATTATTTGTATGTTCTATTAATCTGATTCGAGAGACTGGGATACTCTAGTGTCTTCTGTGTGATGGATTTAGCTGGAAGAGAGAGGGGATAAGAAGGTCTGCCTCAAGGCTGTGGTCTGTTTTGGGCACACACAACCTGGAAAGTGGGGTCTGTTCTCCAGAGAAGGTGGTTACTATTGTCAGCATCACATGAATGAAGAGAATACCCGCAGGCACTCTGCCCTACATATGCTCACAGGGCTCCAGGGCTGCTTGTAGACGTAGGTCCCTATTCCCCTGAATAGCCTTCTGGACCACCACTGCAGTGCCATCTAAATGTCTCACCTGGGCATCTTTTCTGTGGTGTTGCAGTTCAGTGACTCACTGGTTCCCGGCCAGATCTCACCCCATTGAGGAGCCAGAAGCTTTCCAGCCGAGACTGAAGGAAGCTCTGGGCCCATGCACCAATTTTACCACAACTGTGAAAACAAATCACAGATTCTGAACCCAGAAAGCTAAACTAGAGCATTCTTTACATTTAATCCTCACCAGAAGTCACAGTACATCCAGTACATCCTATGATAAATTACAGACTTCAGATGGAAGAATGGAAGTATCAAAGACCAAAAAGGTGCATTCTTATCACTGTGCACCTGCCCTTTTCAGGATATGCCCGATTTTGACTCCCAATCTCATATTTCTTCCCAAAAGCAGCTTTTACCCTAAGGTATCGCATGGGACAGGCTCTCTTCTCCAGAGGAAGTGATTACTATTATAAAGTTGAAGGGTTATTAAAGAAGGAAGTGTGGAGAATTTCTGTGAAAATTTTCTTGGGCATTGGTAAAAAGTTTGCCTTAATTGGCTGTGGGTGCCGTTTCAGAAACAGGCCAGTCTAACAGCGTAAGACTAGCTACAGTCACCTCTCCTTTCTGCAACAGATACTTGTACTGCAGCATTATGAGAACTGAAAAAGGGGAAAAAAGGGACAGGGAGGAAACAAGTCAGATATTCAAAGAGAGACCAGAATAAAGTGAGTGACATTTGTGACCCATCTGGTCATCCGAGATTAGGGTGATTTGGGATTTAGAAGACATTAATACATAGGAATTCTACAATTAATACACATTCTACATCTAATTCTAACTAGAGAGGGATGTTTTCCTCTTTCTATTGGACTGCAAGAAGACATAGCCAGACTGTGAGTGCTGTGCCTGACTTCTGACAGGATTTTGTAAAGCTGGGTTAACAATGAGACCCATGAAATCGGGACCTAGCATTTGGGAGGCAGCCCCTCAACTAAGGGGTGGTTGAAAGGAGGAAAGCTAGTAACTTTCAGGGCATAACCACACTTATGGGTTAATCCATCTCTGTGGGTTAATCCATCTCTGTGGTCTTGTTGGCATTTAAAGTTCCCCTGCCTTTGCCATAGCATAAGAATGGGGAGGCATAACTGCTCAGAAGTAGAAAATATTTCAGCCCCTGGGTTTTGCCTGGTCTGTGTCATTGCCATGAAATAGAAACTGTCCTTAATAGGCATCTTTGAGAGAAAACTATTGAGCGGGAGAGAGGGAGCTGAGACCTCAGTGGCTTGCCTTCTGGTGCTTCCTCTCTTTCAGCAGTGCAGATGTTACTTTCCAGTCGGGTTTAGGAGAGAATCCCTACTGTTTGAGGATGTTGAGAAGATTAAGGGATTAAACAGAAAGGGCTCCATTGCAAGAATTTCTCTTCCAGCTGGTGCTCAGTTGGGGTAGAAAGTTTTCTGAGATAGAGAGATGCAGATATGTTGTACAGATATATTTGGCTCCTCTGATTAATTTAATGTTAATACATTGTCATATTTTTCCTTTGGAGAAAATTAGAGTAAGATAATGCCACATGCTGTCAGTCTTAAAAGGAAATCAGTAGGGACAGTTGAAGTCCTGAAATTATTTTTTTCAGGCTTTTAGTTCAGACTCATGACCCTCTGCCCTTCCCCATGTAATTTTAACTTTTTTCTTTTAGTTTTATCGCAAGTGGCACAATTACAAATCTATGGCTGGATAGAGTAGGTGGACTGTGAATTTTCTCTTACTTTTGCTGGGTTAGGCCCTGCCTTTCAAGTTATTTTACACATAAAGACATTCAGCTGCCTCTGATCTTCACACACTTTCTCTTGGTTTCTTTAGAATACAAAAGTGAATGGCTCAAGCAATCTGAAGCCCATTGAAGTCAATGGTCCATAGAGATTAGAATGCTCTTTCTTACCATGTATTTTTGGGGGCAGAGAGTAGGGTGCTGAAGACGGGGTGTATTGGGGAGGTAGAACTGTAGCTGGCCTTTCCTCTTTGTCAGGTGTTAAAGGATTGCTAATAAACTTTAAAGGTAGTTTGAACTTAAAAAACCCACCTAAAATAAAGAAACACATCTTATTTTTTAATACATTGAACAGGCACCCTGTGCAGTTAAGAAGGGTAGAAGAACAAACCATGAGCTGGACTGACCGATCCCTGTTATCCCCTGCACACGGCATATTGTGCAGCTCGTTGCTTCCTTTTTGGTACAGCATTTTCTCTTTCTCCATTCTGTTCCTATACTTCTTTCTCTTTCTACCTTGCTCTGCACTATTTCCACCGTGTTTCTTCTTTGGATTTTTCTTTTTCCCTTCCTTCCACTTTCTTTCTACAGGGACTGATCAAGGAGGCCTGGTAAGGACATTGCCCTGTTCCCTGGCTTCAGTTTAAACATGGTTAACACTGTGGACACACCATTAACCTAATCAGCCTTCACTCCCTTCTTCGTCCATCAGACTCGCATTCCCCCTATGGTTGTTTTATCTCATAAATCTGATTTTCTGGGATAGGAACCTTCAGAATTGCAAAGTTTGTCTGCAAATGAGACAAAATGAGTTCTCATCCCTTCTAAGTGCCTTGAAGAGGGACTGTAAGGGCTGATGCAGTCTCTGCTCAATTACTTATATGAATACAGGGGCAATAGTCAGGAAAAGGAGGAAAAATATCACATATTCTCTGTACAAGTCACTCATCTCTTACAGTAATTTACCCTTTATTTCATAATAAAAAAAAAAATCACCAGCACAGTCATTCCTTTCTATTTTCCTGGTAACCACAACAAAGCCCTTACAGATCCAAGATACATGTGTTCATGTAACTTGAACTGGGCATGACTTAAACCAAGAAAACGAAGGAAATTCACAGTTCTCCCACTGCACCTTTTTCAGCTAAGGTTTTTTGGTTTTTGTTGGGGTTTTTTGTTTGTTTGTTTTTTGTTTGTTTGTTTGTTTTTTTAATGAAAATTGCCAAAGTTGCAGTGCCATTAATACTTTTATGTTTGTTGATATCATCCATGCTGTTGTGGACAGCAGCAGCGGCAAGTTCTTCAGGGACCCGTAGCTGTGTTCTTCTCCAACCCCACCCATTACAGCTGCCAAGTAATAAATTAGCTGGTTCCTCATGTTAGTTTAGTGTTGGCTTGTGACCTATATTTTTAAGGATGCTTTACCAGCAGACTCCCCCGGTCCTGCTCCTGTGTCTCCTTGTGCACAGCCCCTGGGGCTGCAGCAGCCCCCCAGCCAGCTGGAGGGTCCCAGCTGGCACGCTGCCTCGCTGCAGTCGCTCAGAGCATCACAGCCGCTGCTGGGCTGGCGCGCTGCTCTGCCTGCCCCAGAGCACAAGGCTTGTCACTCAGGGAGGATTGACACGAGCTATTAGTTGTGACGGACGCACACTTGACTAGTTCTGATAGTGGTATTTTCTTTCAGGCTGTGACATTATTTGAACAGATCACCTTTGTTTAGCACGCACCATACACTCATTTGTCAAACCGTTCTCTCGAAATAACGTGACTGTATGAAGTTCCCAAATATGCCTATGTTTGAAGCAAGTTCACTGCTTTTCAGTCCTTCAGGTGCCGCTATTAAGAGCCCAAACACCTTTGTGAAAATAAAGTTTGGAAAAAGTTACTTTCCTGCTGGAGCGTGGATACTCAATAGGATTTTCCTTATTGCTCTTAACTGCTGGTGATATGTACAGGAATTGAAGCTCAGTCAGAGCTCCCTACATTTTCTGCCAGCACCTTTGGGTAAATGAAATTCCTGGAAGGGACATAACAACCTGGGGAAGAGGGGATTATCTAGGCCATGCTCTAGGTCTCTGAAAAATCGTCCACATTTTCCTTATTCTGCAACCATGGTGGGATGAGCATAGCCCAAGCAAACTTCAGAGCCATGTGGCATCAACTGCCAGGGCAAGGAAGTTGGAGCCATGTAGAAGTGCAATGTTGTATACGTAGGGCTCAGTACTCATCAGTGCATGCATATTCAGTGCTGAAATACAGATATAAGCCAATAGTGCTACTGTAAGCTGGAAGCAGTGGAATATCAGAGAACTGCCTGCCAGTGAGTACAATATATATTTTGTGGTGCCACAGTTCAGGAAAGAAACAACTAACAACCCTTTTAGGAGCAGAAAAACAAGTTAACATATTGTTGCTCTACACTGTGTATATCAGCAATCACAAACTCACAGGAGTTATGTGGATATACAGAATGGAAACCAGCTAAAGGTAGCATAATACTTTTTCATGCCCAGACAGGTAATTATCCTCTCACTTTTTAGAGAAATAATGCTTTTGAACATGTCAGAGAGCTGGAAATGAAATATGTTTTCAAGATTAAAGGGGACAGATTCCTGGGTGAGTTAGAAATATTTGTGTAATTTTTTTAATCTTAAACTCCTTCCCCAGTCCCCTCCCCAAATACCCCCAGTTCATTTCAAGTCCAGAAGGATTTCTTTTTCGTGTTGACTGCTGGAGGACTGCTAGGGGCCACCTAGAGCAACTCAAAGCAGGACTGTCACCAACAATAGATTAGATCAGCTGTGGCTTTGTTTAGGTGAGTTTGGAGATGATTTGTGGCTTTGCTGTTAACTACCAGATGTCTCTGTGCTGTGCTGGGTATGGGTTCCCACAGAGGTGGGCTCGCTTCTTACAAATATGGAAAGTAGCTCATTCTTCTGGGTTTTACTATGCCTGCTCAGTATGGCTCAGTATAATGTTAACAGTACATGTGTACACATCAGCAAAGAAACTGTCAATTAAGATATCTCACCATAGTATAAAGCTATTGGACACTAAGAATATTTGTATTTGTGGTTCCACACCGCGCCTGAGAGCAGTACTCTATGGAATTATCAAAGGAGCTGATTAGTGTAATGAATTTTGGTCCTGTCCAGAAGCTGTAACAAATGAGTTTGCTGAGCCAGTATCACCTGATGAGTATGCATCAAGGCCCATTGTAATTCCTGGCAAAATTAGAGAAGGAGGCAAACTGTCATTGCAGGAAAATAAACTTGTGTGCTGAAATGTACACTGCATGTGCATGGAGAAACCAGGCTTTGCTATGGTGTTCAGCAGGATCATGCAGTGATAAAGTGGAATCGCTCTGGCATTTCAGAATTGCTGCGTGTGTTGTAGCACAGTCCTCAAAATGTCAGAGCCCTAAGGAAGAAATGGACTGGTTTCTTAGCAGGTGCAAATCCCCAGAGCTGCCCTGGGTGCACTGATTTGCACCATGTGGAGATTCTGGCACAAATTTAGACCACAAAGAAAATAATTTTTAGTGGAACTAAGCTTATTAAATTTTAAATAAAAACTCTGTTTTTGTAAAACTTACTTACATATTTGCTTATCTTTACTTTTAAAAGTAAAGTTTGTGTAGAGAAAGGTTGGACTTTGCTAACTCCCTTTGCACAAAACAGCACAAGCCCCTACATGGCTGTGTGTGATTATTACATTAACACATCTCTATGGTTACACCACAGAAACCTTTAAGTGTGAATGCATTTTTTCCCTTAAGTACCAAGATGTTCCTGATGGAACAAAAATGACCTCTTCTTGGCTCCTGAGATAGAGTCAGGGATGTGATTAATGCTGACTGTATTCCACTGTTTTTCCCTGAAGACTAGCTATTAATATTTTCCAGTGATGTATGTCCTTTCACTTAACCACAAATGGGTGGTCAGCAAGGTATCTAAGCCCACATTTTTGTCTTATGAAATCTCTTTCACTGTACCACCCCACATAGGGCCTTTGATTTAATACCCAGGGACTGTCTCTTCCAAGAATGCATGAATGGACAATTCATACCATCTTACTTTTTTCCAGTTATCTGCCATTTAAAGCAGATCCAACAGCCTGTGAAATGGAGGGTATTTCTAGATTTAGTAGATTACCTGGTTAACTCACAGTGGCAAGCTACTGAAAAGCCTTACACATCAGTTGCTCTTTGATGTACAGCCTTGCAAAGTCTGTTTGATTTGGCTTTATTTTTGGTTCCATCAGTTGTATTATTAGGTTGGCCCAACAAATTAGCTGACGCTTTCAGAAGGATCCACCTCTCATTTTCTTTTGAGTGAGCATGTTAAAAGAGAGGAAGGGTATCTGAGGTCCAAAGCTGTGCTTTACTACACAAATGTGCACAGCTAAATAAAAAAAAGCTGCAGCAAATTAAGTAACAACAAGAACAAACTGGAGCAGAACAAACCAGGATACTGATGGGTGACACAGATTAAATAAAAGGCTTGAAAGCAAAGCTGGTTGCTAGAAGGGTGTTCACTCTTTGCTCCTGTCCAGCAACTTTCAGTTGTTTCTCAAGATCTATGAATTCCTTATGGTCCTCTGTAGGTTCTTAGGAAAGTCTCCTTTCTTCTATAACCCCAAAACCCTGATTTAGACTTTGATTCTGCTACAGGCAGACCTCATTATCCTCCCAATCATTTCTTCATCTGCACTGTGGCGCTGCCCACTCTGTGCCCAGGGGCTCTGCCATGCCACATTTCTGCTGGGGAGGAGCAATGTCTCCCTCTTGTTGCTTCTCCAGGGATTTCACCTCACCTGACAGCCAGGACAAGCTCCCTCTGTGCCCACTGTCACGGACTCCTTAGTAGAATATCCTGTCCTCAACCCAGGCAGCATCCTGCTCAATGCTGTAGAAACATGCAATGGGAAGAAACTTTTGGCATGAAGACCTTTATTTGGCACTAAAAACATTGGTTTTATTACAATTTACCTTTGCTCTCTCCCTAATCATCCATTATAACAACCTCGATTTCTTTTTAAATTAGATTGCAAGCTGCACAGGAGTGGGGGAACATGCAGCTGAACAACACCCTGCACAGACAAGGAGCTGCTCTTTGCCAGATCCTGGGGATGTCCTCACAAGAGATCAGGGCAATAAGGGGACGATGGAGGCAGCTGTGAGGTAGGTTTTGTGTGCAAATGGTCCTAAAGGAGTGGGACCTGTGGTGTTGGCACAAGCAGGCTTGTGGCTTCACAAGTTAATATCTGCCAGGGGATTTTCTGTCTCAGCTTTCACTCTTTATATTTAAGCATTTATATAACTCCAGAAGTGGATTACAAGTTCTCTGGATGCAGTGTCACATCATTTTGTGTTGTTAATGATCTTCGCTGTTTCCTTTCTGCCCATTAATTCCTCATTCTATGTCCTGGTGCCAGCAACTGAGGTGTCCAGTTAGTGTCAGTTTTGCAATGAATATTCTTAAAAAAATGATTTTTGTAATTCACACAGTCATGTGAATGCATATGTTCAGCACTGCAATGACTGCAACCTCTTGTCACTAACAGATTTGAATCCAGAACATGAATTAGTGTCTAGTCCTTTAATAATGTCCCAAACATCCCAGTTCAGTTCTTTAAAATCATTGGCAAGACTAAGTTTGCTGTTTTCCTCCATGTAAACAAGGGATAGTATGTAAAAACAAGTGAGCGTGCCCCTGGTGTCTGGGGGTCCTGGCTGCATTAGGGCTTCAAGCAAATTTCACGACTAAAGCTGCAAAGTATTAGAGGCACAGTCATGTATGCTTTTCCCCTTCAACAGATTTTTTTTCTCTGAAAAACCAGGACACAACTGTTGTACATGTCTGTTCTAAAACTGGCTCTTCACCTCTCTGTGAGTGACCATTTTGACAGAAAAGACAGTATTTCTGCCTTTGTATAATTTTGATAAAAGAAAGGGTAAATAGTGTCCTCCTTTCTAAAGAGCTAACAGCAAATGGCATATCTCACTTTTAGAAAATTTTCTTGAATATGCCCGTCCCCCAAAGATATATAATGTTCCTGTTGCCAGGAGGCAATTGATATCTTCATGGGGAGGGCTTAATAAATTGAAGCACAGTGGTCAGCTTCACAGAAAAATGTCAAAGAAGGGAAGGTGTCAGGGAGAAACTATAGTAACATGGGAGGCAGATACAGAGAACTAGCAATGTATAAGTCCAGACAAATCAATTCCTGCCACAATTTACCATCCTAAAATTGCATGAAAATGAAGGTGAGCTGAAAACCTGAAAGGCTTTTAGAATAAATAAATGAGCTATATTTTTGGAAGGACTATATCATTTAAGGGATATGGTCTGAGTAGGTGAGGCCCAATATTTCATTTAGTTGTGGGTTGTTTTTTTGTGTTGCAAGACTTGGGACTCATGAAAATGATCTAATTAATTTGTATTTATTTTTTGCCTGTGATTATTTCCTTGCGGTGTTTGCAAGCTCCAATTGCATGGTAGTCCACAAGAGCCAGGAAAGTGAAGGTACTTATTGTGAGCAAGTTCTCCTAGACACTGTGGTGATACAAATGATCATATAAATCAGCCAGCTCACTCACTGATGTGAAATGGTGAAAAATAAATAAGGTTTATTTTGAACTACATTCACTTTAGATGGTATAAATTGAATGAGTTATAAATATTAGATATGAGGATATTTTTCCTAAATGTTGGTGAGATCATGAGATTTATTTCAAAGGGTGAGTCCCTACTAAAATCAGTAATTCTGCCTAACAAATGACTGGTGGCTTGATATACCAGCACTGTCTACCTGGAATGCCTTTAATCAGGGAACAGACTCCAAATCAGAGACAGCTTCAAGGAGCAACATTGATATTTGGATTTACATGTTCAAAGAAGCCTTAGATTTAGGGTTTCCATCCATCTTATTATGTTTTAGGATTATTTACAAACTACAGCTTCAGATAGCTAAAGTTGCAGTGGTTGGATTTAGGCCCTTTAAATCTGCTTTTTGTAATTTTGAACTGGTATGTTAAGAGCTTTTTGGTCTCTTTTACCTGCAGAGACCTAGCAGAGCTGTTTTAATCTCTAATGGCAAAAGCAAGGCAGAGAGGTATGCTCCTTCTGTTGCTTTCAGAATCAATAATGTCAGCCACTGCATCAGGAGAAATGCAGATCCTTAAATTTAGATGTCTAGAGCACAGTTTAGCTGTTCCTGCCTGTCTGACTCTGGTTATGTGAAATACTTTGCAATGTGAGCACCCAGGACTGATGCCTGCTTCCTAATGTACCTGATGTCAGAGATCCTGTGCTCTCTATGTTAGCAATCCTTTATTAGCTTTTTTTGGATAGTACTTGGTGCTCTTTAAACAGGCAAGGCTGTATGTAGGACCACAGAAAGTGGATTTGAAAAACGTTTGTATAAAAAATGCACATCTTTTGGGGTTGTTGAGAAACATTTTATGTCTCAGAATGAAAAAGACAAGCTATGTTTACCCTTTAGGAAAAACAGATGGTTATTGCAGGGTGTGGGGAGAACTAACACAGAGGAATGCGTTGTTTACAGTGGGGACTTTAGCATACATGGAAATTAGAAATACGTGGGGATGAAGGTGAAAAAATAAGTGCTTAGGAGGCAATATGGTCACACATATCATATTATTATCCAGACAAATTCTCAGTTTGGAGCCATGTTCATTCAGATTTTCTTTTAAACACCCAGCCTGGCCTTCCAAAATGAGATGCATGGAGAGATCGCAACGTCATGTCTTCAGTGTCTTTAGATGCTGAATTACATTCCAAGAAGCTTAAACTACCTTAAATCACATCTTCAGAATAAACTTTCCTGCGAAAGGAGTAGCAGTAATTGCTACAGGGCTATTCTGTGGTGATAGTGAGAGATGACTGACTTCTTGTGAAAAGAGTAAGGATGAGACACCAGAAAGTGTCTTAAGGTATTATTCACTAGAGGAACATGGGAAGCTTGGGCACCCCTGTTCAGAGGCTTAGGCCTACCATTTAATCATTAGGAAAATCTCATTAATACAGTCAGGTTCTCTATTAATAGCTTGATTCTTAAGTCATGGAGATGTCAAGATTTTCAAATCTCAAGCCACTATCTCCATCAGAAGCTGGGCTTCCTTGTTCTGCTTGCTTATAGCAGAGGTGATGTCAGGCTGGGTCACTGCTGGGGAAAGAAAGCTCGCAGGGAGTCCAAACCTGGCACAGGCACAATCCTAATGACTACAAGGTGTGTTGCAGGATACAGGAAATAGGGCCCATTTCTTCTGCTCACTCAAGCGTTAATTCTCTTCAATGAGAAATTAAAAGAATAGGACCTATGAGAACAAGGGAATACAAGTTGAATTGGGGTTGACCCACTTTCTTTCTTTTCTTATGCGGCACCTCCTAAATCATGCCAGTGAAGATGGATTATACTTTCAGTCATGAGATAAACCTGTAAACTAGTTCTTGTCTGCAGCACTTGTGTATTATAGATCTTGTGTCTCCTGAAAGATGAATAATTACAGTCCCTGGGGAGATACTCTTTCGAAAATGCAGTCATCATGGATTCTGCAGTGTGGGATAGCTGTATGGACAACAATGATAAAACGAAGACCCTTCTTGTCCCCAACAGGCATGAAAGTGAAATGGGAAGAAAGAACAGCTCTCATTAGATTAATGAGTGGGGCTTCCAATTTCTGGACAAGTTTCTGTTTCCTTTGCTTTGATGAAATAAATACCATTTGATGAGAACTACTAAGTACCATCAAATCAAACTGTGGCATAAACCAATTGCATATGCCTTGATTTAAAGCAGGCTTTCCTCAACACAATGTCTTATGGAAAGAATGGATCATTCAGAATAAATTGACTGGATTTTCTTTGCCTCTTTTCCTGTTTGGCAATCTGTCTTCATTGAAACCTTGGTGAATCAGATAACAAAACCTAATGAGCTGTGCATCATAAATCTGTAACGTATCTCATGGATGAATTCTTCCCTGTGCATGCGACATTTACCCTATATTTAGAATTTCAGGCATACTCATTATACAAGTGCTACATGAAGAAGAGTTTATAAGAATTCTCTTTGAGCATATGCTCCAAATATAATATACAGAGATGCTACAGAGGCTCTCTTTTCCAGGAGCCTTTTTGGAGTAAATATTTGAAGTGTGTATTGTAAAGAAAGTAGTGCATAAGATACAGCCATGGTTATGAAGCRAATGAGCTTTTCAGGTCAAGGCATCTTTTGGGGTAGATGGAGAGTTCCTTGTTCCCATATACTTGGCTGCAGTAGCTTGCATGCAAAGATCACTAAGTGATACTTCTCTGTCTGCCTCTGTTTACTGCCACTAAACCAGGCAATTATAATGGGTACAGTTGTGCTCTTATTGCCACTCTGCATGAATAGTAACAGGCATAATGGTCATGGAGACCCAGCTACCCTCTCACCAAGAGATGTCATGCACTCAAAAGGAAGCAGAATATAGTCAAGCTTATATTGCCTTTGCCTGCCAACAATATTCATCATCATACTCCATTTTACAAAGAAGTGTTTCTCAGCAGACATCGCTCCTTCAATGCATCGGCCTAGGATTGATCTGGGTAGAACAAAGGAGACAGGATTTAATAACTATACAAGTCAAAATGACCCTTCCAGAAAGGTGACAACAGCTGTAAGTGCACGGAGGCACAGAGCTTGAAATCTTTGCACACATGCAAGGAAAGCTCACCATTTTGCCTCTGGCGTTTGGACTCAAAGTGGGAAAAGGACCAGAGATGTCTTCAGCTACCTCATTAAATGAATGCACAGCTACTCTCCCAGGAGCAGGGTAGGGTGTTTGTCACTCTCCAGCTTAAATGATATATTTCAAAGCCACTGTTGTTAGCTTCGAACAATGCCTCAACCTTGAAAGGACTTTCTGTGAAGAAAAACTTGAAAGAGTAAAGCATCTTCTAGCTCTACGAAGACAAAAGATGATCAGCATTTACAAAGATTAAAGCGCAGACACAATAGGATGCTATTCAGGACAAGTATTTAGATTTTTGTTACTGCTTGTACTATTGCTACCACCAGTACTTTTGTTATTGTTGTTATTATTATTCTTATGAAAGCAAACACAAAAGGCCTGTGAATATGTTCCTCAATATACAATACCTAATCTCTCCAGAATGACAGCGATTATACAGAAATGGAGGGGAAAACAGCAGTATGAAGTAAAGCCCCAGCATTTAAGCTTCATCAGTCCTTAGGCAGTGACTCTGTGACCAATACAAAAAAACAAGATACATTGATTAGACATGAGAACATAAAAAACACATACCTGCTAAAGCTTCACACATGGGAACCAAGTAAGGTCCTGTCCAATTTTTATCATGTTATACAATACAAAATTGCCTGGACTAGCATTAATAGACTATATTTGATTTGATCATTGCACCCTTTTTATCTACACACAGCATTTAAAATTCGTATCAATATCACATTAGATCAGAATCAATAACAAAACTCAAAGCTCTTTCAGCTTGTCCTAGTATAAAGACTAGATGTAAAAAATCTAAACCTTTTCATTATATCTCTTAGGACTCAGGATCCTGTTTTAAGACACTTAGACCCCTAAGTCCCAATGTTATACTGAGTGCCAGCATTGACTTGAGATGGTGATGGTGTTTCTCCCAGTGTCTCTGGCCGTGGTCCATTTTCTGGTGGTGAGCTGTCCCATATTGTTTTAGAAAATAGCATTTAACCATTCAATATTTTGCTTGTCGGCGTTGTGTCACGGAGCAGTGTTCTGTCAAGCAGTTTGAAAAGGGCAATAGCTTGCAGAGTAGAGAGAAAAAAACCACCAACAAACAATAAAAGAAGAAGATTAATCCCAGGGCAAAAAACAAGGGGGATTTGCACAATCCCCAAAATTCTGGAGCTTTTGGCTTGTTTCTCACAGTGAGTCATAAAAGAAATCCAAGAATGGACAGATCCTGACAGCTTCACAGCCTGGCAGGATGCTGGACACTCATTCTGGAAAAAACCCTACCCAGATGTGTGCAGCCTGCTGTAGTCCAAGTCAAGAGTGAAGACAAACCCCATCCTACTCTGCTTCCCGCAGCCCCACCATGTTCCCACGGTAGGGATCCTGCAGGAGGAGTGACCCTTGGCTGGGGCCAGGTGGAGGGAAGGGAGGAGAAATGTCGAACCGGTGGGCTAGCCTGCAGTCTGATTGTTTTGCATATGTTTGAGGGGCATTTCTGCTACAATGGGAGTGATAACATTAAGTGGGGAAAAACTGGCAGGTGGAATAGCATACAGAAATCTAGTCCAGCTAACTCTACCTAAATGTGCCTGGGTTCATTGAATCAACAGCAATACTTCCCAGCATTGGGGGTGCAAAGTTTAGAGCCTAGGAAAAAAGAGGAGAAGATTTTGTATAAGAGTTTCCTGTGAGGTGTGTGAGATGGGAGAAATGGCTTTAAAAACTCCTGTGAGCTGAGAAACTGTGTTCAGTTCTCACCATTATGGGTACTCTTCCAAGAGCTGAAATAACAAAAGCTGTTAGCAGAGCTGTGGGAGTTAGCCAGAGTGGCCATCAGAAAGGCGAGCAGCAGGAGGAGAGAGGGAGCAGGCAGTAGAAATAGGTCACTCCATCAGATCAGATCAGCCTAAATCAGGCCTTGCAACTTGTCAAAATCTCAGACTGAGAGGGAAGGATACAGCTTGATGGGAAAAGCAAGCCACTAGCCTCTTCCAGAAGACTGAAATTTTTCGAGCTGTAGTTATATTTTAACAATTAGGTATTGCTACTCTACCTTGGTTTTTTTCTCCCTTTAGTAAGAATATTGCTTATCAGCAATTTGATCCCTGTTTGCAATGGATTCAGCTCTTCAAACATGAGAAAGTGCACTAGATTTTCTGGGGAGAAGTGCCCTAAAATTTGKACCTTGTGCCTGCAGCTGCCAACTGAGTCTTGGTAGGAGCGATACACACCCCTGGTTTTGAAGGCTACCAGCTTTGCATGCACTTATATGTTATGAGTGGAAAATTTTGCTCTAAGGTTTATAAAACTTTAGAAGAATTGTAACCGTGCACAAGTCAGGAAATACTATTGCCCTTCTCCAGGTACCATGGGTTGACAAGGTCACCAGGGAATAAGCCTGTGAAGGTGGTCCCACCAGGGCCATTCCTCCATTGACCATGTCCAAAGGAAGGGGCTCCATTTGGTCCAGGAATACCCTCCTCTTTCAGCAAAATCTCAAGATCACACTGTAGTATCTCCAATATAACCGATGTCCTGTCCTAAGTATTTAGTCTCTAGATTTTGGCTGACTACCTTCCTTGCTTTGTAGGGTGCAATGGTGGGGTGGTGACTGGGCCTTGCAAGGGAGACTTTGAGAGGTGACTTTTGTGGAAGGCTGGCTGTCAGCCACAGGACTTCTTATGCCAGCCATGGTGCTCCTACAGTCTCAGCACACCACTTTCATTTTCAAGTATTTAAGGAAACAGGAAGGTGTGGAGTATCTATGTGATCTAGCCTGCTTTATCATGCCAGATGTAACATGTAACACCTGCATTATAGGTGGTTAATTGTTATATAGAGGGATGGAGAGAGAAGAAAAGAGGAGGAGAAAGATTACTTTTGCTAGACTGGTGGATTCAGGAATTTTCATGGTGAGATCAAGAGTCCTGGATGAAAACTCAGGAAGGGATGTTCTCACATTTCTATGTCTTGCTGTTCAGAGAAGGATGTTTTGTTTTGCTCTGTTTTGTTTTGTTTTGTTCTTAACAAAATCCTGGTTTCTGTTCTTGATGTGGCTGCTGTTGAACCGCATCCTACCCTGCAGGCATTACCTTCATCTCTGAAACAAACATGCCTGAGTCCGCCTGGGTTTGGGAGAACCTCCTAACATATTTTACCAGAATCAGGTATTGACCTGGAGAAATAAAACAGGATGCCACATATTACCTTTTTACGCATGGCCTTTGCCTTGTCATGCTGCACCTCCTTGTCCCCCCATTCTGGTATGCAAGGTAGGGAGGTGCTTGTATAGTCTGTAGTATTTAAAAAGATGTCAGAGGTATTATATAGCAATAGAAGGTACCGGCTGGTGCATCTGTGCGTATGTGTGTGCGCACGTGCACCCATCACCCTTGCCTACCAGATGAAATATACATGAGGGCCGCTCAAGTGTTTATGAATTCTTTCCACTGGCTGAGCCTGCAAAAATGCTCTTGTAGATTACTGGGTAGAGATGTGTCCTTTGGAGGTAAAGGGCATAAATGCTTTGACTGCATTCTGCATGCATATAGTTATCCTGAGTATAGTTACACCAATTATTTTACCATCTGAAATCACTCAGCTGAAGATTTCTCCTATTTGTCTGAGCATCTAGTATAGGGAGCAAGTTTTCTTTGACTTTAGTTTGATACAGTCCACTAAAGGAAGAGGTTAAGGTGGTAAACACGGCACAAACCACATATAGCTCAGGTCTGCAGAAAGATGTGTAGGAAAACGAGTGAATAACACCACCCCAGGGAGCTGCAGGGAGCATTAATTCATGTGCTCTTCTGCTGCCTGCTGCCTATCGTATCCCCAGTGGAAATACTCCAGGTCACTGAAGGGGTGAGCCCTTATCACTTCCCTAGAGCACGGCAGTCACTTTGCATCTCCCTGCTCCAGCTGGGGCAAGTAAGGAAAGTCTTGGTAAGGATATAACTGTCAGGAGCACCAACCTGGTGGCAGTTGAGTTATTACAGGAAAATGGAGTACAAGTCTTGCTATGAGCCCAGTAAAAAGCCAAAGGGGAGCATCATTAAAAGGTGCATTGTTATGGACACTTTACAGCCAACAAGAGTGATGCTCCCTGGGGGGAGCAGAGCCCTGACCAAAGCACTGTCTTGCTTGCCTAAGATGGATCAGCAAGGAGATATACTCTAGAAAAAGGTAGAGCCAAGATTAATAGCTAGCAGCTTCACAAGGAGCATCCACAAGATTATTTATGACAGCGAAAGAAGGGAGGGTATGTACCATGGTAAGTGTTTGTATAAAAGAAGGACAGTTCTGCAAAACAGGCTTATTAATATGAAAAATGAAAAATGAGGTGATTTTTACATTTCCATAGTTGAGGAGACTTGAAGGCACAATTCATTCTTTATTTTTTACAATAACATCTTTCTCCATTAACTCTTAGAAGGATTTGGTTGCCCCTACAAGAAGATCTCCTGATTTTTTTTTTGGTCGCTTCCCTAGGAAGAGAGCCACTTAGACCTCAGTGGTGTGAGACTGATGTTTGACACATGTAAGCAATTGGGAGCCAAAAGTATCCCTATGCCACTTTGCTTTTTCTCTTGGGCTGGTTGAGAGACCAAATGACATCAAGTCAGGGTACAAAATCATTCCCAGACCAGGGCGTTTAGAGCCAGAAGGTTTATATTTTGGTAAAGTTGCTGATCACTTCTTCACTCATCAGTGCCTGCTTTTCCTTTGACAGCAGCAAGATAACCTGGAACAGCCTGATAAGTAAGAGACGTTAGGTGTTTTTGGATTCAGCCTTCTAGGTTTGCTTGAAACAAGCCTAGTGGCTTTCTCTCGGTGGCTCAGGAGTACTTAGTCCACTTTTCCTGTGGACCAGTACAGCCTCAGGTGAGCTTCTCCTGGTCATCCTCATTCAGTCCTGCAGCTTTAAGCGAGAAAGAGCGAAGCAATTTCCATTGCCTGCCTGCTAACCCCTGTGCTGTTACACAGGAGGAACAGAGGATATGTAGTTCCCCCACCCAGGCTTTTCATGGCTGTGTCTGCCACCCCTTAAGCCTTCAGGTCTAACCCTCAAGTCTTGACTGTCCGTGTCTTAGACGATGGAGGTCACTGGTCGTGAGCCCCACAGCCTGCTAATGCAGATGACTAGCCAGCTGTGAGCTGTATGAAACTCTGCCYTCTCCCCACTGAGGGCTGTAGGAGATGGGGAGTGAACTCGTGTCACCTACAGATACCCAAACACAAATCCAGCTATACAAAAACCCTACTTTACAAAAAGGATGTGCCTGACCTTGGCTACTCATCTGGCCTCCCTCCACATCCATGAAGAGACAAATGCCCCCTGAGGGCAATTTGTCTCTTTCTGAGATACGGGCTTAAGATAAGTCATCCATTGCAGCTGTCCCTCCCCCATGACTATTGGAGGCATAATTCATTGAGGGGACCTAAGATTTAGATGGCCAATGCTAGATGAGGTGAATCCTACCTCAGGAATGTAGGGTCCCACAGGGAGGTGGTGATGGAGCAAAAAATGGGAACCAGGTCTTGTGGCCTTCAAGTGGGGGTCACCACCACTGAACCACCTTGTGGAGGATGCAGGGCTGCTTTGTAAGTCTCTAAGGTGTGTGATGGGGTGGCAGTGGAGATATTACYGAATGTAAACATTGGTTTAGCTTAATAGCAGAGCTATTGGGGAACTAGCTGGAAGGCTGCACAGTGCCTCCAGCTTAGCAATTAGCATGGCAGGGGTCATGACAAGACAGCCAGAGCTGGGAGGATGCTACTTCCAGAGTCCAGCTGCGGATTTCTTTTGCTAAGGCCAGGAGTCAAAAGATCCCAAGGATGCTGGACATTAAAAAGCGAGTTCCTTGAAAGAGAGGTTCACTAAGCTGTCAGGGAGCTGTTTGCAGGGAACGGACAGACCAATAGACAGAATCCCACCAGGGGCCTGAAGAAGCAGAGCCTGCCTCTATACTAGAAGGAGGTCAGAGGAGCAGCTAACCCTGGAACTGTGACAAATCCTACGTCTCAATCTCTTTTACACACTGGCTTTCCCATCCCTCTAATCCTCTTTGTCACCTGTCCCCAGGCCCCTGCTATTTTTACTGTATCTCTTTTTGGATCTGAAATGACCAGAATGGAACAAAGGCCTTCAATTTATATAATGGCACAAAAATAATTCTAAGAAATCTCCCCCATAGAGTCTGAGACAATGGCCAGCATAGAACAGCAGAGGTTTTCAGTGAGCTGCCTGGGCCTTTTTTCTAAATGCTTACATTTAATTCAGAACCCAGCAATGCATACGAGTAGTTCAAACTGTTTCTCTCAGTGTGCACTACCTTGCATTTGTTATCTGCCATCTCAACGCCAACTCTCCTCATTGTTTTTCAGAGGAGGTACCAGTGCAGCAGCTGATGTTTTTCAACAGGGTATAGAGAAATGGCCAATTTGAGAGTAATGAGGGAGAGGCCCAGAGAAATGGGTGTATTGGACTCTTAGGAAAGCACTAGGGGCAGATTATGTAGGAGATTTTAAACATATTTACATTTCACAGTGTTGACACTTTTGCTGTGTTCACCACCCTCTCCTATTCCCACTCCTGGCAGGCTCGCTGTCACTGAGGCACAACAGCGTGCATAAGGGGTGGCAATGCCACTGCCAAGGCTTCTGGCTTCATCTTATTTGGACAAGTGGCATCTACAGCAGTACCTCCGTTCCCAGTCCTGAAAGCTCTCAGTTCCTTGGTTCCCAGTTCTGGAAGCTCTCTAAGGCATTGAGAGTGGCAGCTGCCAGCTGCCAGGAAATGCCTTTATCCTGAGCCCAGGATGGCTGTGGGAATGCCAGGACGTTGCAGCCGCAATAAGTCACACGCTGCTCTTGGAGCCACTGGGGCAATAGGACAGCTTTCCTCTCTGCAGCCACCTTGTGAAAGTGTCTGCTGGTTTTCCTTCCTTCTGGGCCTGATCCTGTCTCCACTGGGAACAGGAAGACTCTAATTTTCCCTTTTTTGTCTCCTCTCACCTCCTTTCTTCCACTGATGTTGCAAAAGTGTTGCATGGCGCTGCAAGGCATGCTTCTGCCAGTGATGCCCGCTGTTTGAGGCTGGTGTGCCTGTGCCCCTGATGCATGGAGAGCTGGCTCCTCTCTAATAGCAGGGTTCTTGCCAAAAATGACAACACTGGAGAGGTCCAGCATGACTGCAAGCAGCACAGAAGTTCGCCTGCCAGGGAGTCTCAGGAAGCATCTGGCTCCTGAACGTCTCCCTCCTGAACCTGACATCGGATAACAATAGTAAAGAGGGACTTATTCTTCTCCCCTGTCCGTCTCCCTCATCCCACCCTCAGACACCTTCTCTGCGTCTAGCTCCTTTTTCAAGCCCACACTTCTTCCTATGCTCTTCCTTCCAGTGATGTCAGAAAAAAGGAAAAATGTGTAATATGCAGAAAAATCAAAACTATTGACATCACTGCTGATTTCAGCAGTGACTCATCTGCAGCCTCATACTGTGAGAACTAACTTGTATTGCTCATTATAAAACAATATCTCCTAATAGGGGGGGTAYAGTGCTCTGTGCTGCCGGTGAGAGGACATTTAGCCTGGAAATTTGTGAGTGTGATTTATAGGCAGGCATGCCCAYGTGCACGCACACACAGGTAATGATGGTGTTAGCCATCTGACAAATTGCGGGGCCTTGCACGTTTGACCTCCTCCCCTGCCCTGTGTGCAGTATTGCATCTCCCAGGGGGTTCATCCTGACATCCACCCCGGAGCAGCTTCCAGCTGCTGCCATTTTGGATATCCTGCCTATTTATTTCTTTCCAAAGATCCTCCCTGCTCTCACCCCTGGGTTTAATCTGTCTTGACTGCCACCACAGGCAGGGCTCAGTTTTGTGCCAAGCCTTGTTTGAGGATCAAATACCTTGTAATTTTTCTGACTAGAAATGTGAACTTTATATTGGTGGTGGAAAGGGGATCTTCAAAGCCTTCTGCTGAGATACTTAGCTTTTGCCTTTAGCCCTGAATATTCTCCATATATCGGACTTCAAAGCTGAGACATTTTCCTATATACAGTAAAGTTATTCTGGACATCTTCTGAATCACTTTGGATTGATTAAGTTTAATCTTTCTTTCCTTCTGAGCTGTGTACAGTTCACCTTACAGTAACTAGGGCTTGAGAAGTAGAGATATCTCAAAATGGTCCCAATAAAATTTTTAAAGTGTTTTCAAGCATTGCCAAAATAGTTTTGCTGTAAAATATGCAGTGTATAGTCTCTGATTCAGCGCATCTTTATCTTCTCCTGGATTTTAGCACAAGTTAAGTACTTAACTGCTGAATAGTAATAGATTAAAGCACATGTTTAAACACTTTGCTGAATATAGTCCATACAAAATAAATGATGTTGTGCTACAAGGTTTTTTCTTTACCCATTCAGGGCTGAAAGGACACATTCACTGGTGGCTTTGGCACTTGTGACTAAAGAAAGCATCTCACATTCAGCCAGGTAGACAACTTCATATCATACTATCTGATGTCCTCATGCTCTTTTTCTAGTCTGTCTGTTTATTTGGGCCTCTTTATTATAGCATTCAGACAAAATACTTAATCGGATATGTTTGTATTGTACCATGGTAGTAAATGACCTCAAATTACAGTGCTATGTTTTCAAAATTTCTGATATAAAGATACTTGCATTGCTAGAGCACGTTAGTTGGAGTCAATCCTTGATATATATTCTAATCGGTATATTGTGATTTTAATTGCTAAACTTTGATAAATGTTAGTGTTGGCCCTGCCTCGCTCCCTCTGATAATTTGGTTTTCATTTCTGATTATTTGCAAGCTTTCTTTTACTCCCTCCAGCTTCCTTCATTTCTGTTTGGTTCAAGAAGAGTMATTTCCTGTTTTCCTCCTCCTGCAAAGCAAAGGCTTCCCTTTGCTCTTCTGAACCTGCACATTGCAATTATAATCAGTAATGAAAAGTCAGCAAATGGCAATTTAAACAGTTGCTTTTCAGTAAAAATAAATGCTGGATCCTCTCGAGCAGGCAGGGCAGGCGATGAGCCTGTCAGTCAGGAACTCTCATGCTTGGCAGGGCAATTTACCTGTCTGATGTTCCTGCTCATTCTCCATCATAAAATAAAAACACTTCACTTGTCAAACATCTTACTTTTTTGGGACGCGTCTCGCACGCACACTGCTCGTCCATTTGAAACTCAGCTGCACCTCTAGCAGTCAATCTGACAGCTCAGCCAGACTCCATCCTAAAGAGATTTCCCAGTAGCCCACTGAAGCATCTCAAAAGCTTGGGGCCTGCACAATGGAAAGATTTTTTTACTGCATTATTTTTCTTAACAGAGAATTAACTCTTCGCAGAAATAGAACAGGACTTTTGAGTTCTTTAAAACAGGAAAAAAAACCCAAATCCTCTAGACATTGAAATGTCCAGGCTAACGCTTAAGCTCTCCCTCCTACAAGAGCTTGTGTTGAGTAAGCAGATCCAGAGCTGTGCTAATCGTGGATCTGGCCACCCAGGCTCAGTGGGGTGGGTTACTCCTAAGTGACTGTAACTTTGGGATGACTTTTCAGACCATACCGCCTCGCTGGCTCCTGATCACAGCCATCAGCATTTTTCTTTAGCTCGGCTCTGAACCTGATAGCCAAGCCTGGCTGTATGGCCAGGATGGCCAGCCCAGGCTCCTGCCCCCAACAGAGGTGCCTCGGTGGTTCTTCTCTCATCCATGCTTTAGAGCAGCAAGGAGGGAAGTGAAGGCAGAGAGGCTCACCCTGTTCTTTCTAATTCAGGGCTAGAGGACTTCAGACACCATGGGACACATAACCTTCACCCACCCTCCTCAGTTATCTCGGCAAGACAGGTATCTAGTGCTTCAAGGAGAGCTTCCAGTCTGGGGACAAACTGTTTATTAAGAGAGTTTCTTTCCAACCCTGAGTTGCTAATGATTGGCTTCTGCTCTGAAGCCTCAGAGTTTTTACCAGCACCATTAGGATTTTGGGGAAACATGGGCCGTGGGGCCAGCTCTGTGAGACTAGAGGTTGCCCAGTTTGGTACATCTGGAGCTGCAAGGACAGGATCACAGCCAAGAAGCTTGGGGAATGTTAGTTATGAATCTGACTGCAAACTTTTACATCTTGTCTCTGCTGGCATCAGCAAGGATAAAGAGTGACTGGACTGCAATATGGCCATAGTTTCTAGCATGCACCATCCTCTTCCCTAGGAGGTTGGACTTCTGTCATCCCTGGCACCACGCAGATCCTCCCACTGTTCCCTCCCTGCAGCTGCCCCAGCTATAGCCCTCAGTGAGAAGCCTGCTTTTCTCAGGAACCTGGAAGCTATTTTAAGGCCTGAGGTTCCTGCCATGCAAATAAAAGTAGTGTTACACATCTTGTTCTGAAAAATCACCACCATTCAATTAATCAGCCAGTTATTCATCTCACACTGTAATTGTAGCCTGTATGCCACTCATCTCCAGGTACGTTGAATGAACTGATCTCATATTTAAGAATTTGCCAACAGTATAACTGGATGCAATTATTTTGACAAAGATTTTCCAGCATGGGATTTTACAACACATGTTTTTTACTATGATGTCCTGAAGTGAGGGGACAACCTTAGTAATTTAAACATCAATTTTTCTCCTCCTGTAGTTTACACCTGGGAAACAGAAGCAGAAGGTAGATTAAGTGGTTTTCCTATGTTCACCTGGGAGGACAGTTGCCAATCTGAATTAAAATCAGAGCTCAATCCACCAGCTCACACCCCAGGCAATATTGCCCACAATGGAGAGTCCTGATGTACATAAACAGAGATGCAAAAGGGAGCACAAAACTGATTTCAGGGGATGCCAAAATGCTCCTCAAGCTCAAGGCTGACAGAGGCAGAGTAACAGGATAAGCTAGCTGAAGAGCAAAGTACTGAGACATCAGAAGAGTGAAACAGGCCACTGACAATATGAAGCCACCTCTTTGCTTGGCCTAATGATGCACAAATCAGTGGTTGGTTAATATTTAATATAACATATGTTTTAGCATTAGAGTAATGTGCCAGGACAAAGGGCGTCACTATTTTGATAAGTGATTGAACTTTCAGCAGCAGAGAGAAAAGGGAGAGGGAGATTTTTATTTTCAAAGCAAATAAAGGGATTGGCACACGCTATGGCCTAAAAATTTAATTTCCTATCTTTTCCMATTATATTAAAGGCAAACCAAATGACTCTTATGTTGGCTGAAGATCTTAGGGTATGAATACTCAATTGAAAGCTTTTGCATTATAGCAGCTTAACAAATTACCACCCATCTGGTAAGCCATCATATCTAGCCCCATGTGTGTTCTTAGCCATCCTTACATCATGAGCTAAAGCACATCAGCATGGGTGGGTTGGCCTGTCCCTCAGAGGTGCTAATGCCATTTGTTTGGAAGGGCAACAGCACCCTTTGGCCAGGTGGTAGGAGCACACAGCCATCTGCTGAGCTTCTGAAACATGTGGTAATAAGGACTGGGAGCTATTGTCAAATCTCCACCTTCTGCAAGACAGATCCTGTGGGTTAAGGAAATGACAGGAGCTACAGACACAAAGCTTTCCAGGATCTGACCCAGCGATACCTCTGGCAGACATCTGCAGTCTCTTCCATGTGTCCAAGGCTGATAAATGACATCAAAGGCACATAAGAATGGCCAGCTGTTTGGTTCATTGGACAATGAGCACGATTCTTACCAATTTGAATGACTTAATTGTTTTGAGAAGGTCATTAATTTGCAGATTGTACCTTGAGTTAGCCTGTACGGATGGTGTCTGATGAGATCGATTACCTGCATTAATAAGAAGGGGCAGTGCCTTGGTGTTCTTGTAGCATGCACTTTCAGACTAAATAGCAAACATCAGAGTATGGCAGGACAAGAGGAGACAGTGGCATTGAAGACACTGATCTGAGCTACATGTCTGTCCCAGAACTGTGCATTTTTTGCTGTAGACACAATCAAATATGTCAAATGGCTGCTAAAATGTAAATGTTAGCAGTCAAGGTCACCTTCCAAGGGATACCGAACAGTGTGCCCCAGGCAGGCCCCATTAGTGGCGGCACTGACAGTGTTCCCATCACCTTCTCCTCCCCCAGCTCTTTGCTCTGTGCTGAGAAATATTCCAGAGGCAAAAGTCTTTTCCATCTGATGCTAAAAAGCTGTTCCATCCTCCCAGCCGGCCGAGGCTCAAGTTTAATAAAAATCCTCATTAGTTGTCATCTAAATATGCAGGAGGTCCATGCCAAGTATTGCAGCTGAGTTAGGGAAAGCCAAAGCAGGTTCTAATTAAAGATGGGGCCAGACCAGAACCTTGGGTCACAAGCCTATATCTTGTGGAAATTTGGATCCAGGCTCTGAATGCCATTGATCAGGATGATCTCTTCACTCAAAGCCCTGGATACTACCTGGCAGTGCAGTTGTAAACCCCTCAGAGAAGCCCTTTGATTCAGTCACCCTGCGTAACGTGGTGGAGATTCTCTGGCTGCTTCACTTTAATTAAGGGATGGGAAGCTTTAATTAATACAACATGACAGTGAAAATATAATCAGTAGAGTGGCCCCTGTTGTTTGTTCGCTTGTTAATTTTGCATTTTGCATGCTTTTTTTTTTTTAACACGTTTGTTTTTCAATTTTCTGCGGCTATCCTTGAAAGCCAGTAGTGGCAGCAACAAAGTGTTCCACAAGGAGCCCAGGGGAACAGGGTGTTAATAAGTGCTGGGTTTGGCACCTGAGGAACCACAGAGGTGCTTTGGGATTATATAAAACAAACAAGGTAGCTGGGTTTTTCTGTTAACATGATCATTAGGGAAGGACTGAAAATCAATGATATCTTATATTTCTGTCATTATGTTTCAGGGTCAACAATGTACTGAGACGTGGGATCAACAAGACACAGATTTCTCATATTAGTTTCCAATGTTTTAGCCCTAGCAAAAGTGAGGGTTTTTTTAAAAATCTCAATTCTGCAGCAAAGATAGACCGTCCTATGGCTGTGAGGTCTAGAGCACAAAAGAGAAATCCCGAATCTGAAACTGTGTGGCCAACTATGCTCACCTTCCCTCATAACGTAAAATGTAGAGTTGCTCCCTGTTGAAACTTCTTGTTTCCTGGTCTTCTAACATCAGGAAGGAGCTGAGTTCCCCTCCAGCTGAGCAGAAATGTTGTTTTCATCCTATAGCATTTACTGTGCATTTGTAATGGGGTGTTCCTCCTGCAGCTTTATTTCTGTCCAGGAGGGCTCTCGGGTTGCAAAACCCTGTGACTTTGAGCAGTGGAGACGCTGGTGGCAAAAACTGAAGCTGGAGCTTGAACACATTAGCACATTTCCACCAAGTCCCCAAAACACAGGCTCATGTTAGCAGCTTGTTATTGACAGAAAGGCCTCAGCTGGAAGGCAGGTATAAATATGGGCTTTATGGTCATTGGGAGCACTGGCATTCTCCTGATAATCCATGACTGGAACAGCTCAGCTGTTCTAACCAAATGTAAATATCTACATCTGAACTACACACTTCCATTTCCTTTACGGCTAATGGTCTGGAATAGACATTTCATCTCACCCTAAAGGCTTCAGAGATAAATCAGACCCTTAAAGTGCCTGTATCTCTCCTGAACACAAGGAGTTCCCCGGGTGACTTGGTTCTACACAGATTTTGCATGGTGGGCATCGAACATTAAATGAGATGAGTTCCGCTTGTCACATACATGACCCACTAACCCTGAGGCCAGAATTCTGCCTTAACATTTTCAAGGAGTTCTAGTGAATGACATTTAGACTAATAGTTTATTGATATAGAACTTAAAAACTGAGGCATTTTTACTCTGCTTATTCACTTAGGGCTGGAGTTTACAAAATACCTTCTCCCCAAAACATTTTTCTATTGAGCCTAGCTTTGGACATGTTGAAAGTAATTGCATTAAACTTCATAAAACGTTTTGCAAAATTAATACTTCTCAGATGATTCTGCTTGCCAGCAGCACGTAAGAAACTCTAAGAAGTCCATGCTAGACTTGAAAGTTGTTTTTCTAAATGGCATCTGTGTTACACAGTGAAAAAGTCCAAAAAACCTTGCAATGTTCCAATGGCCTTAAAGATTCAGGGTCTTTTATTCTTCACAAAGCAGTATTTTCCATTAATCACCTGGCAASTCATGGTCATAGAATGAAGAGCAGGTTATATTCGATGCGACCTCAGCCAGAGCTGCAGCTCCTGACCTGCCATGTCTGTAGATGCAGACAGTGTTTGCCTGAAACACCATTAGAAGCTCTAGTCAACCACGTGCACACAGAGATGTTAGCTACTTGCAGCAAAAAGCATTGTGACTATTGTTAATGGCAATTGTGTGACGCTGATAGCAGACTAGAGCTTAAACAACCTTTAGGAAGTAGCTGACAGAAGAAATCAGAGCTGATGAACAAAGATTAATATTTCTTTCAGTTGTGTGAGACTCCTGTGAAGATTTACATAATTAATCTTCAGCAACAAAACATTTATAATGCAGTTTAATAATCTGGGTGATAGACAGGTCATGTTAATTACCATCTTGCTTCCTGGTTTTAAAAGCCATTGTTTCCAAGCTCTTAGCTTAGAAGTGAATAGCTTGTATCAGCTTGAAGACAGCACAGCAAGTTTGCAGATGATTAATGCCTGAGCGCTTGGCACTAACCGAGGCTCTGTGAGACGGGTCCAAGCCCTTGCCCTGCCACAGGCTTCACACGTGACTGGGAGCAAGTGGCTTTGGGCACAGTTCTGCATTGCTGATATCCCAGTTGCTGATATCCCAGCAACTGATATCTGATACCCCAGTTGCAGGTTCAGTCACATCCCTCCTCTCCCTCTGTCCTGGTTTCGGCTGGGATAGAGTTAATTTTCTTCCTAGGGCTGTGTTTTGGATTTAGTATGAAAAGAATGTTGATAAGACACTGATGTTTTTAGTTGTTGCTAAGTAGTCTGCTAGTCAAGGACTTCTCAGTTTCCCATGCTCTGCCAGGTGCACAAGAAGCTGGGAGGGAGCATAGCCGGGACAGCTAGCCCAACTGGCCAACGGGGTATTCCATACCATGTGACGT
>JAYKAV010002780.1:324114-393171 GCA_035582835.1 Phoebastria nigripes
TGCAGAACCCTGAAAAATTGGTAGAATATTTGGAAAAAGTATGCTGTCACCCTGGCAATTCCAGAGAGACACAGATCACTGCAATGTGCTGGGGCCTGGCCCATGCCTACCGAGCCCTGTTCAACACTATTCAGAACCCTCAAGGGGAAAAGAAGGTCTCCGSAYCTGAYGACAAGGCRAYRGSYACTGCGGCTGCTCCAACCCCCGCGACGGCCACTGCGGCTGCTCCAACCCAGGCAACAGGCACTGTGGCTACTCCAACCATCAAAAGGAGACCGCGTCTCTCTGTGTTGCCCAGGCTATGCGGCAGTGGCTATTCACAGGCGCGATCCCGCTACTGACCGGCACGGGAGCTTTGACCTGCTCTGTCTCCGACCTGGGCCGGTTCACCCCTCCTTAGTCAACCTGGTGTCCCCCGGCTCCCTGGGGCTCACCATATTGATGCCAGCCTTAGCGCAGATGCCCGCTCGACATAGCGCACTGCAGCCCAGAACTCCTGGGCTCAAGCGATCCGGTGGGCTCAGCCTCCCGAGTAGCTGGGACTACAGGTGCGCGCCACGCGCTACAAATACAAACTAATTGTGGGGCTCTGTTCTAAAATACATGTGTGAAATTGTGTGTGTGCTTGTAGTTTTTTATGGGTTTTTTTTTGTTTGTTTGCTTGTTTTTTAATGATATCTCCTTGAAAGATTTTTTGTTGTTAAATCCTATTGTGTCACAATCTGCTGAAGAGTTGCTAACTTCTTGTGAGAGGAGGGAAGGGGGAAATGAACAGCTAGAGAGGGAATTTTAGTCATCATGAAGAACTTGTTGCCAGCTTAACTATTAGGAAGGCTTTTGTAGCACTCCTGTGCAAGGTGAGTGTAGAGGAAAGATTTCAAGGACAACAATAAGGTGTTTCTTACACCTGTTTGGGGAGATGCTGTCTGAAACTCCAAGGGGTACCATGGAGAAGAACATGGTATGAAAGAGAAGGGACTTGTTTGAGATTCAAAGAGGTCAGCAGAGACTAGAATCATGGGCGAACAGGAGACAGAAATCACCTTTTAAGTGCTGAAAAGAAGATGACAGCACAAGGACAAGCAGGTCTTTACACAAAAGAGAAAGGGCAGCAAGTGGAGGGATTCACCACGAGAGCTGACATGGGCAGACAGACAGGCTACGAAAATGATCTTTGCTCTAGAGGAATACTGGCAAGGCAAGATTGTGTTAGTGCTAAAGAAAAGGATGCTGCAATAACTGAGACCCAAGATAATGAGCTCCTGGTTGAGAGTTTTATTTGTGTAACTGGATAAGCAAGTCTGGATTTTACTTTTATTTAAAAAAAAGGTGAGACTTTAAGCTAGGGGCTGGATGTGAGGAGCCAAAGAGAAGCTCACACCCAGACTGTGAGCTTGATGCAAGGTAACAGTGTTATCCAATTGCTCAAGAAAGAACGAGCAGGAAAGGCTGGACTTCGACAGGAAGAGCTCGTTGCAGCCTGGCATAACTCACTGACATCTCCTAATGAATTGCTAACCAAACAGATATTTTAGTTTGGACAGGAAGAGACCTTTCCTGTGCAGAAAGCAGATCCATCAGTTGAGGGAAAAGACGGCTGGTGAGTGGTGTTTGCAGAGTAAAATATCCAAAATTAGAGGATTGCAGGAAAGAGGAGGGCAGATCCACGGAAGTAAAGAGAAGGAGCAGATCTGGTCATGACGCAGGTGGCTGGACAGCCAGGAGGGCTGGGGCTGCCCTGGGGCAGAGATGTGCCAGCGATGCCTGATGCCAGCAGGGCTGGAAATAAAGCCAAAGAGGCAGGCTGCAGCTCAGGCCGATTTCTTAAGATGTGAACTACTGCTTTTGAGAAGGGATCCCAAAAACCCAAGGTGAAGTGGACTGTATGGCAGGACAGAAGGTATGGAGCAAGCCACGGAAATACCATTTTAAATTACTGTATCTTATAAGCTATTAGGGAGAAGAATATACTTGCTCTTTAACTCTCATAACCTGGTATTCTTCATTTCCTAGATGTGTGTAAGCCAAACTTCCCATCATGGTGGCTCAAGAAGTCTCTTATCTTCAAACAATCACTGTGTAAGAAGACTAGGAGATAAAACCTATTTATAGTAGTGCTCTCTCCCACCAGGCTGTAGAACCAGGGCTTTCAAGGGAAAAAAGGGTGGCTGGGCTTCTGCGAGTCAAAGCCTGTTTGGTCTCCCTACCTGAGTAACCCTGCAGAGTGCATACTGTAGGAATGCTTACATGTCTTTTTATCCTGTGCTATCTTGGCATCGCTGCATCAGCGCAAAGTCAGAAAAGTGTATTTTCACCCTATAAGAACTGGTATCCTGGCATCAGGCTGAGTATTGTATAATGCTCTTGGGAAAAGGTTTTACTGCAGTCATTTGAGACTCTGGTGACTGAAGAGGATGGAAATGAAAAAAAAAGAAATCAAATAGGGATGTCAATAAATAGAATTTCAGATCTTGCATAATATCATTCAATGGCAACAGCAGGTGTTTGACAGTACTGTGAACTTCCTCAGAATGGGATCCTGCCAACATGGCTGTGATTCAGTGCAATGATTCAATGACTGCAGGACCGTATCCTGCCAACCAGCCTTCCAGTAGAAAACTGTTCACCCCACTGTAAACACTGCCAGTCCATTAGCATTTCAGATTTAGTCTATCTGCATGTGAGTAGAAGGCCTGCATCCCCTTCAGGTAATGGAAGGAGGGAGGGAGGGACAAAAATTCCCTTTTCTCCCAGGGAATAAAAGGTAAAATTATTAGCTGCAATGTTGCCTCCAAGGAGGAGCATGGGATGTGTTTTCTTTAAAGCTCAGAGTTTGAAAAAAAAAAAAGGCTTCCTTTTACTCTCCAGCCCTGCTTTTCCTTCCACCTCCAACCAGGAGCCTTGTTATAATAAGACAAGAGATTCTCATCAGCTTTCACTTATGCCTTCTAAACTGTGCAGAAATACTACCAACATCCTGAGATAAGCAAAGAAACTCAATGAGCTGTTGTTAGCAGTCCCTGCTACAGATATTTTTTCAGCTGCTACCCCACAGCTGGGCAAGCACCTACACCCTCCCCATCATCCTCCCCAATGCCTGCACACCGAGCCTCCTGCACTCCTGCAGCACGGACGTGCGTGTGTAAGCCCATAGCAGGAACATTCCCAACCGCGTGGCTCCTAGAGACACTTGGCACGGGTACAGAGGAGGACAAGCCTCGCTCAGCCGTCACCCTCCAGCCGTGCAGCCCACTAGCCTGCATCCGAGCTACGTGAGATGAAACCTCCTCCAAGTAAACACGCGGTTAGGGGAGCGACATGGCGGGAGCAAGTGCAATTTAGCTCAGCTCTCCTYTTGCTCCATTTTTCCATTGTGTAGCAGAAGGAAAACAGAGACTGGAACTGAGAAGCTATTCACAGCGCTGCTACTGTAATCTTTGTTACAGCACAATGTTCTCATCCTTGCCCTGCTCTTTTAAACATTCTGTAATATGAATAATGATATACTCCACTTAGAGAGGCTTTGTTAAATACTTTGCCTTTATCACAGGTGCTGTGTAACCTTCTAGGATCAAAAGGGACTCTTTGAGAGGTGATTAGAGCAGGAGGGAAGGGTTTAGTGGTCTAAGYGCCACCTTTGCAATAATTAGGCCCCCTGGAGTGATAGGTTCAAATCCTAGCAGGGTTGACTCAGCCCTTCATCCCTCTAAGGTAGATTAAATGGGTTTTCTGTAGTAGGGTCTTTTGGACAAGACCTTAAAAAATACACAGGCACGAGTTTCTTTCTTTTACTGCAAGGCTGAATTTTAAAAATTTATAAACCAGAGACTCGGGGCATTTCACATAAACCTAGCTGTTTGCCCAAGCACTACTTGCTAAAACCTGTCTTCACCGTTGCAGCGACCATGCAGCTCTCTCACCCGCCAGCCTCCTTCCCAGAGAGGCTCTTAGGTGGTGAAATATGTAGTGTAGTGAGGGACACATTTTGGGATAAAGCAATGCAGTTTGAATGTATCCTATTACTAAACATAATCATCAGCCTCTAGTTTTTAGATTACTCTTTAAAAATGAGTATTTTCTACTACACATTGATATTCCCTCACTTGAGGGTGACTAACCCAGTCATGTGTGAAACCAGAGCATGGGCTCATGTAGCACCATAGGCTGAAGGGGAGTTGATTCTGTTTTTTCTTAAAAACATAGCAAAAAAAAGCTTTCCTAGGATGATTCCTGTTCTTGGCGGGGGGGGGGGGCCGCAGAGGGGTGTCTTTTCTGCCTGTCTACTTGGTAGGCTTAGGAAGCCAAGCTCATTGTCACCAGGGAGCRGTTCAAGAGGATCTCCCAGAGCAAGCCTTTGGGAGCCCCCTTCAGCGTAAGGGAAAAGAAAATRAAGAAGAGGCTGTTTCAACCGTGTATCCTAGGGCTTTCCTTAGCAGAGACAAAATCACACAACCAAAGAAGATGACTGTGAAGAGAGATCGTGAACAAAACACACTGAAAAGTTTCTCTTGGTGGAAGCAGAAGCAGGGGCAGGGGACACAGGTAGGGGGCTGGGACAGGGATCAGGCTGGGTGGGGAAAGGTGCAGAGAGGTTTCCAGGACCATGCATGGAGCCACAGGTATCTGAGGGAAGAACTGACTGAGAAAAGAAAATGATGCAAGACAACACAGAAAACAACCATGCAGAAGTGGAAAAAAGGTGAGGAGAGGAACTGACAGGGACCAAAGACACAAAAATGGCTAGAAAAAATGTCATTGAGTCTGAAGGATAGGGAACCTCTTTGGTTTTGTTTTCCTAGTGGAGGAGAAGTGTGGTGGAGAGGCAGGCTGTGCTGGGCAACGGGCTTTCCTGAGTTCCTGTGGAGGGTCCTCTTGCATTTCTTCATGGCCTGGAGATGCAGAGACTGTAGACCAGGCTGGCACTTCATTTGTCCAACCTGAGTGTTGTACACATAACTCTTCTCCGACAAAGATAACTGTCTTCCCCACGCAGTCAATACTGGGAAAAAGGAGGAGAGAGATGCAAGTATGACTGAATAGCAGTCGAGTACAGCTAGCTAATTGCAGCTTCATGTAATCTCTTTCATAACCGTTATCATAACTGTATATATTTCCAGCCCAATTCGTCTATCTTTTCCGGCCTCCTGTCTTTGCAGCTGCCTCCTCTTCTCCCCTTCCTGATGGCTGCAAATCTCTGCTTATCACCCGTTTTCATGCTGTGTTTTGTCTGTCTCTTTGTGTTCATCCCTGTACCAGCTTCTTGGCTGCATGTGGCAGTTTCTTATTTCCTGGATGTTGTGAGAGACTTTAGTATGAACTTGCTTCAGTTAGCATGTGTGACCTTTTGCCTTATTTTGTTTTTCTGGATGATTTAATTTTACACATGTTTACACTAAGGACTAGTTTTGCAAACTAAAGTGGTCAATATGGATGTGCAATTGCTATGTGAAGCAGTAAGAATTAAGACAATTATTTATTTATCAAATTTCTTTTTGTATGAATGTATCCATCCACTGCATGAATTTTTCATGCAAGCTCATCTTGAAAAAAACATTCCCTCCTCCCGGGAAGGATTTGAACTCTTCGGGGAATTCCCCCAAATTCTCGTGTTTTTTTTCTTTAATTGAACCCCACCGTGTAAGAAGAGCTCCATCTACAATATTGATTGTGGAAAAACATGCAGACCTGTCAGTCTCTCTTTTCCCAAGGCAAAACTCTCCTATTGTCCTTTTCTGCCAGGGTATAATCTCCACAAAGACAGACTTCAAACAGTTAAGCTTCTTCCAGTTGTATCGGGACTATATGTAGTGCTCCTCTTTACATTCACATTTAACAGGTTTCAAGCTTCAGTGATAAACTAGCAACGTTTTTCCTTCATGACAGCTGTTTGACAGCTTTTGAAAATGGATAAAAAATGGAAAATTACCCTACAGAGGAAACATCCCCTTCTCTTCATAACTCAGGCTGAGACATGGCATGAATGGAATAACACACTTATTACATTCTGGGCACTGAACATAAAATGCATTGCCTCCCTCTATTCCACTTGATTTGATAATCTAGTACAATTTAGGTCCCTAATAAATTAAATTGTTCGGAAACTTGGTTCACTGCCTAAACTCTGTGCAAGGCTGTGCTGTTTAATGATGCCTTTCTTTCTTTCAGTGTTTTATCTTTGGGATAAATAATTCAGCCTAATAAACCCTATGATCTGTGAGGTTAATTGACACCCACAGTAATTCCCAGCTTGTGTGCAGCGCCCATATTTGTCTGTCTTTCACAAAGTCCTGTAGCATCACCTAATCTCTGTGGCTCACCAGTCAGGTTCCCTGCGTTGCCAGAAGCCCTAATCATTGCAGATGCCACTTCTGCTCCTSAATGGGCAAGCGCCAAAGGTCCATGCGCTCGTTCCCTTTCCCCCAAGTGGTTATCTGGTTGATTTCTGGGAAAATCCTAGGGCAATTGGGACTAGACTGAAATAAAAAAAAATCAGTGAAAAAAGTGGAATGAAAAAAATATTATGAAGATCCACAAATATATTATCTGGGGGATTTATTCATAGGTGATGTGTCCAGCTGTACAGCGGGATGAATACGTTCTTATTAATTATTAAATTGCTCAGATGGTCCTCCTCCCCAAAACTGACATTTATTGAAAAAAAGTAATTGAAGAGGATTTGGCCAGTTCCACTCCCTGTGTTCGAGTGTTATATAACAGATATCTCCACCAGCCCGCTCCCTCTGTCTCTCTTTGCTTTCAGGCTAACACAGAGTTTATTGAGTATCAATAAAACATAAGAATTACTCCTGGTATAACAATAGCATCTCTTTGCAACCTTCAGCCTGCTTAGCTCCCAGGAATCTTGTGCTAATGAGGGTGTGCAGGACAGATGCTAGAGTGTTATGCTGGGCTGATAACTGTGTCTCTTGTATCAAACACTGCACTGGGATGACTCATGCCTTTTACTAATTTATAAGAGCAGTCTTCCCTGAAATCCCAATGTAAATACTATCGCCCTGTTCTCTGTGAGTGACTACAGCCTTGAAGTCAACAAAAGTAATGGGCATTCTATGTGGAATAACGAGTCACCAGCATATTCCTTTTTATCTCCCAGATGAAATATTTGAATTTTGGGTTGTTTTGCTTTGTTTTAAATGTGTATTTTTTCCCAGGGGCTGTAGGAACGGAAGGGCCACACAGCCCGAAGAGAACCACAGAACAGCGCACAGAGCAACACAAAAAGGCTGAGCCTTAGTTTTGTAAAGAGGGAGGTTGGAGCTGTATCGCAAGCCTGATGGTTTGGATGTAATTCTCAAACTTAAAATCAGAGTTCATTTACTGCATGCATTATAGTTTCCTTTACAAGGTGGTCACTAAACAGGTCTGTGTTCTATTCACACCTGTCAGGAGTGACCCACTGAGGGAGATGAGGCTTTTAAAAGTCAGATGGAGCTCAGTACATTTCCTTTTCCATTTTGATTGAAGAGGTGTTTGCAAGTAAGTGTTTCTAACTTCCTGGCTTGTATTGATTTTTATATCCCTGTGATTACTCTGTGCAAACAAGGGTGTTCATGCACTGGCATCCGAGACGAAAAATATCAGATACCCCGTTGTAATTTCTAAAGACAGTGGGCAAACCTGAGAGTGAAGACATGGTTCACATCCTCCCTCACTGACATACGGTGCTTTAGCTGAGCACAAAAGCAGATTCCCAAATTGCCTGAGCAAAGCCACTTTCACAGTCTATTTCAAGCACCTGCCACCTTTGCTTGCAGATCAGTGAGCATTGCTGTCCCCAGCGTGACGTCCTCACCCAACCCCGGAGTCCTCCAGGACAAGATGGCATAACTGACCAGCCGTGTCTCTCTCCGCTAACTCTAAAGGGAAGGCAAATGATGAGCTCAGACTGTACACAGATCTTTAGGTAGTTAAAAACAGGTGAGAAGATTCCCCGAACTGGAACTGAACCAGTTGGTTTGTGAGCAGTAAGCTATCAGCGAGGTGCTGGTGTGAAGCTGAGATGTAAAATCTACAAGTCCCATGTCCCATTACTATCACTAATATCACAAACCGTGACAAATTTGTATGTGCTGCCAGTAGTTTTCCGAGGTAAACGGGAATCTCTTTTCCCCCATGTCTTGTAAGACAGCCATTTCGGGCAGATCCTCTTCCCTCGGACACTCCAGGCACCTCTTTGACCACAAGCTTGACACCAAAGAGGCCCCACTCTTCCACAGCCTGTGCTCAGTGCTTTCTGTAGGCAACTTCAGGGTTTAGCTTGATTTTAGTCCTCTTTTTTTATCATGTCCTGAGCTGAAGTGAGGCTGGCACCAGCCCCAGATGCCAGGCTGTTAAAGGACTGAAGTAGGTTGGGAAGGACTGACCCATGGCAAAGGGAAGAAGAACAAGGCTGGGGCCCAAAGCAGCCTCAGACCTCCTGCTACTTGACAGCTCCTGTCCCAGGTTTGTTCATCTTCTGAAAACTAGCCATGTGCTGGAGGACATTTTTCTAGGAACTAGCTGGTCCTGACAAGCTAACTATCCCAGCGTGTGCTTGGCAATTTAAGGCAGAAGCTCTAAGTTCCTGATAACATTGCTAGGCTGAATAGCTCCCTTCTCACTGTGCAAGTGCAGCCTTGCTCTATGGTAAATCACAGCTACTCAGATGAAGATGGCTGCAGTTTATTGACAGATGAAGTAGTTCTTGTCTATATACRGAAAGTAAGTGCGATTTGCACAAGAAATAGAAAAAGTATTTCCCTGCATAAAAGGCCCACCCAATTTACAGGTATTGTCATGACCAAAACCACACTCGGATGATTATTGCCATCTAAAAGTGTTTTTTGAGGAGTAATATTATGAGTCTGTCTTCAGGAAATGTTGCTAAAGCTTCCACTTTGGGGAACCCTTTCTGCCATACGCAATTACAAACTGCCCTCTTATACTTACCACCCCTTCTGCACATTCTCTCCCCAAATCCCCAACAACCAACACCTCAGCAAAGAAGGCTCCGACTCAGACAGCATTTTGAAACAGTGCCTGAAGGTTTCACTGCCCCTGTTGATCTTATGTGGACGGTGCCCCGGTGTTAGAGGGGGACAGTGTGCTGCGTAAAAGCGCCCCAGGGCAGAGGGAGGTAACAGGCAGCAGCGCATATTCTTATGTTACATATCTCTCTATCTATCTGACACGTTTGTAAGTCAAAGCTGTCATGACTTCTGAAAATCAGTATATTATTCCCTTTGAAAGCACATTTGCCTGTCATCAGGACGTCTATACTGAACAAGACTTCAAAGTCACCAGAGGTCTTGCAATTCCCACTAACGATGAGTGGGATGAGTCTGAATGCGCATTGAAAAACTGCCTGAACCCATTTTTTGGACATTCTGTTCGCACACAATCCTCCCTGAAGCTAGTATGGACATGTGAATGCTCAGCTTCCCCGAAAACCAGCCTTGTGTACACACAGAAAACCACCATTAATATTAGTTTATTTCTTCCCAATGTGTTAAGATGCTTCTGAAAGAACCTCTTGCAAACTTGAAAAAGGCAGAAGTTTTTTCCAGAGTTTATAGAAAGTTTCCTAGAACTTATAAGAAATGTGCAAACAGACAGTTAAAGAGAAAAAAAAAACCAGCTGGTAACTGTTTTCCAGGCATTCAAACTCATCCTATTATTTTATGTGTCGACAAGCTAGCGGGAATCCAGGGGAGGGCCAAGATGATGGTCAGGGGCTGGAGTACACCATGTACAAGGAGAGGCTGACAGAGCAGGTTTGCTTAGTCCAACAAAGAGAAAGAATGGGGAGTCCTTACCACAGCGAGGGAAATTACGACTGGATTAAAGGAAAAATATTTTCTCAATGAGGATGGCAAAGCCCTGGAGCAGGCTGCCTGGAGTTGTTGAATCCCCACCCTTGGAGATGCAGCTAAAATTTTGGTCAAATATTTGTCCCAACTACACAAGCAACCTGCTCTAACTTTGAAGTTGGCCTATCAGGAGTCCGGACTAGAGGTAATTCAAAGGTTCCTTCCGACCTACAACACCCTGCAATTCTATAAATGGCCTGACCTTACTCAGCTAATTAGTCCTCTGTGAAGAAAAAAGTAGGTTTTCAAGAAATGCCTGAATGCAGACCACAGAGCCAAAGGTCACTGGACCAGTTTGGGAAAAGGTGTTTCAACTGCAGGAGGCAGCATGTGACAAAGAGCAGGGTACCTGTGCAAGAAGAGGGCRAACAAAGTGGTAAAATGGGAGTCTGTACCGGAATGAGGGAGAAGGCAATGCGGGAAGGGAGCAGGGCTGATACGCTGATACATATACTGTGGTGCATGTACTTGCTGGGGGCTTGTTTTAAAAAGAAATCTGTTCCCAAAGAAAACAATGAGGTTTTTATGTTTTGACTGACCGAAGCCTTGATGCTGTTCCAAAGCATGAGAGCAGCATCCTTCCTCAGAAAGGCATCAGCAGTCCCAAGTGGCTATTTCTGCTTTTGTAGTGAGAGAGAAAATGGTAAGTGAGAGAAAGAGAAAATGAAGTGCCTCTGACAAGAAAACAATGTGCCAGAAGCAACTCCTTTAAATACAGAAAGGCAAGAGGACAGAACTCCATTCACTCTCCAGCTTTTTTGTGGGTTTTTTTACCCATTGAATATTTTACCTTCAATTTATTTCTTTTTCCTCTTGAAATATTGTGCTTTACAGTAAGAAATCATAGAACTGTAGAGGTTAGAGATGCAAGAAGCCTATTAGATCATCTGCTCCACCGCTCTTTGCCAGCGGAGAATTGCTCCCTATGGTACATTTTCTAGTGTTTTGTCCAGCCTTGTTGTAAAAATCCTGAGTGACCAGGCTTCCACCAGGTCCCCCAGCAGCTTTTCTACAGCTGGATACATCTTGAAAGATTTTCCTGCTAGTCAGCCTGTGGTTTCASGTTGCTAATTTCACCCCATTTGGCACTTCTGTGTCTTTGTAGCAGTCTAAATTGTTTCGTCCCCTTTGGCATTCGTATCTTCTGACTCTGTATCTGCTTAGCATGGAGTCATAGAAAAACAGGGCTGAAAGGACCTTTACTGTTCATACACACAGAGCTTTTAAATTTACTTTTTAAGACAGCCAGTCTAGATTCCTGATAATTTTTTTTGTTTCCCACCATCCTTGTTCCAATTTGTCCACGCACAGCATCTCCCCCAACTAAGTGTATTATTCCAGATACATTTGCATTAAAATGGTGTAGAAAATAGGTCTCTATTGCCTTTGATTCAAATATCAAGGGAACTGCACCCTAAAATTGCATCAGCATTTTTGCAGCCAAACTGTAATATGCATTTATGTTCAATTGGCCACCCACTCTCATTGCAAAGTGTTTCAGTATTCCTGCTAGCAGTTTGCCATTGACTACAAGTGTTTTGGAGGATTTTGCCTCAGGTGTGTTTTCATGCTTACAAGTGGGAACTCATCTTGTTATTTTCTCTAGTAATGCCCCCAGTCTCAGTAGGTCACTTTGTGTTATTTCCATGTCCTGACTTACCTTTCAGTTCCTCCCAAGCCAGGGTCATCTGTGAGATGTGTGCATCTGTGTCCTTTGTGTGCAGCTCACGTTCCCTATAGATTATTAATAAGGACACTAAATCACAACGTTTCTGACACCAACAATGCCTTTTTTTACTAAATGACTCTTGTGTTGCCTAATGCTTTCTCCCTTCCTTATGCATCTCTTGCTTTCCAGTTCAGATTCTCTTTTCTCTTGGGACCATGATGTTGCCCTTTGCACCCATTTTTTATTCTACCCATTTTGGTTTTTATAGAGGATTTTTTTTGTGGACTTTCATGTTTTCTGGGCATATTTACAGCTGTATTTTAGTAAGATACAATTAGAAGCAATCTTCTGGATCACTGAATCCAGATCTCTATTATTTCAAACAGCTGTGCCATGAAATACCTTTAAAATATTAATTGAGTTCCAGTTTGATGAAACTGTAAAATCAATTGAGTTTTCTGCTCCTGCTTTTTCTACAAGAAGGCCATTCTCGAGCTATCCTGCTTGGATGGTTAAAATCTGTCTTCAGATTTCCAGTCTGAATTTGCTCATGGCCAGTTTTTACCACTTGTCCACGTGCCAATGTAGTCCTTGATCTTCGTTAGCTCTTTTTCCTCTCTATTGCTTCCACTTTTCCTCCCTCAGCATATTTATGGATGGCAATCAGGTCCTGTCTCAGCATTTGCTTTCTGAGGTAACACATGCCTAACTCTTCCATAAGCTGGCTGGTAAAGGGCAGTGTATAAATAGCTGGATTAGCTTTTAGCAAGCTGTCTCAGGCATGGGGTTTTGCATGGGCTGATTTACGCTGCCTCCTTGCAGGATAGTCTTTTCAGGAAAACACCAGATTTTCATAACTGTAAGTACCTGAATTTATGGTTCGTTACAGCATAAACATAACTTCTCTTAGACTTCACTTGCATAGTTGTTTCCATTCCCTGGATCATCCTAGCAGCCCTTCCTTTGCCTGGTCTAGTTTTAAGCCGCCTTCTGGAACGTGAATAATTACAGCTGCATGCAAAAGTCCAGATGAAGTCTCCATAACAGAGTTTGTACTGTGCTATTAATGCTTTCATGGACTGAATGGAAATAGCTCAGTTGGCCTATCCTACCTTGGTAATGTCATAGCTATGGTTAAACGAGTCCACCCAGCTCTTTCTTCTCTGTTATTTCCAATTAGCAAACTTAAACTTACAGCTGTTTTTTTTAAGTACATAAACTCACATTTTACGCTATCACACCTCTTCCTGTTTCTGTTCATCTAGCCCTTCAGTCAACCCACTCCTTTGGAAGACTGCCCCCGTCCTCGTTCCTAGGGTGATGCCTCCCAACTCCTAATATTCCCTCCCGTTGCTCTTGACTTACTGAATTTCCTGTTTTCCCCAGTGTTTGTATTATTCTGGAGTTCAATGCCTTTGTATAGCTCCGGTTCATGACCATCTCAAATTCAGAAAGCTTCTTTCACTACGGATCCCAGACTTCCTTTGTGGCTGTAAGTTCATGGGTCATAAGTAATAGTATCTGGGTCTACTTAGTAAAGGGCAACTTTTTGGTTTTGAGCATATATTTTTTGAACTCTTGGGGTTTTTTGCCTCCTAAACGTTCCGTTCACCCTATTTATGCAGCTATCATGTCAGAGGCTCATAGTGTAATATGACAGTGTCACTTCCCTATCGTACCATAGGCTCAAATAGCATTATGACCCTATTACAGGATAGTACAATCTCCTATAGAATATGTGTGGGTTTTAAATAAATCATTTGATTATTTGATACAACCAGATATTTTTTGTCCTTCTCCTATCTTTTGMGGCTTTTAGTGCAGTTTTTAAAAGGTGTGTTTGTAAAAAAAATTCTTCTGTAAGCAATATAAAATTTTGTTTAAAAAAAGGTGCTGTTTTCCCTTAAAAGTATGTCATTGAGCCAGTTACATTACTTATTTGATAAACCTTGTTGTACAACAAGGAAAATGTTAATATTGATAAATAGTTAATAATTTGTACCCCTTTTAGTAGCTGTCCATGAGGGCTGGACAGGAAAACACTAGTGATACCATTTTCTATTATATAAGCATGCTGATTTTGCCAAATTTCAGTCTGAACAGCGAAAGTAGCTCTGATATCAGACTATCCTGTTTTGACATTTTTGGAATTAAACACCAGGTTTTCTTGTTTTGAAAGCATTGTCTTCCTTTGAATGGTTTAATTTTGTATTCTATTTTATATTGTAACAACATTTCTGAGAAATAAAATCAAAATGAAGTATCATTGCTGAAATGTATTTTGAGCAACCTAAAATTAATCTTCAGAAAGTTTTCTTGGAGAATTTTGAAGCATAAGTGTTTCATGCCTAACCACAGTGAAAATTGACATCAAGACCTTGAAAATTTAAACAGAATTTCTGTTCTCTGCACAGCTTCAATCTCAACACAAAAATGCTCCACAATGCACAACCCACCACAGCTAGTCCTGATGTGGTTTCTTACTGAAGACTCGAAGAACTAGAGAATAATATTGAAGATTTTTCTGCCTGTCTGCCTAAGCAGATGCAGTTTTCTGCCCTAGGATTAGTAGAGATTATGCAGCCACACAACCCATTCTGAGGGTGGTTTTCTGCAGAGCTGAGATGTTTCTTTTCCTAAGAGGAGCTGTCAACATGTTTATCTGTAATAGTCTCAATAACAAGCACAGAAAGAAGAATGAGTAAAACTGGACTGATGTCAGGAATATGTGTTGTACAGCCTAATTCCAGGCTGCAGTTCCAACCCTCTTTTTTGCAAGAATGTTGCTTTTGTCTTCATTTCCACCTATAGCTCATCAAATCATGTATCAGCTTCTAGAAATCAAAGTTTTTAATTCCCAGCCCCGAAGCGTTTCCATGGAGGAGACTATTTGCTGAAGGCCTTGATGATGGAAAGAAATCTAAAGCACAACTGATGCAAGAGGTCATTGAAAGGGTTTTCAAATGCTGTTGTAGCATATAACAAAACTAGGAAGGTTTCAAAAAAGAAAACAAATATAATGGGACTTAAGTAGCCAATTCTTTTGAGTTCCCACCTGTTCTTTGCCTGGAAAACAAGAGAGAGAGATTAAGTACATACAAACACAAAGTTCTCCTTTAAACAAAAGCTGTGAGGAAAGGCTTTTCAAGGGTCTTTACTCCCTGTTCTCTTCTCTTTTACTCTTTTTTCCTCTCTCATATGTGCCCTCTTATGTCACAAGAAAGAGCTTCTGGTCCCTTCATCTTTTATTCTATTTCACGTTGACTTAAAGTTACAATGGACTAATTTGATCATTCTCGTTTAACAGTGACATCTTTAAACATTAAAACCCTAGTATTATTGTTACTAGGATTTTTTTACATCAGAACAGATTCTTCTCTCTGTACATTGGGGTGTCCGCCCTTACCGACCAGTGGATGCCCACCAGGACAGCTGTGAGCTGGAGGCATCATGTTGCCTCACCATTCTCCTCCTGGGAGGTCAGTGCCCACCACTGTGGTCAAGGGCAAACCAAGGCAAACCCCATCATCTTGCTCTGCCTCTGTTTCCCCTTCTGCCCTTTCGCTTCTTTATGCTGCAGCCCCGTTGTGGCAGGGAGCATCTTGTACGTTTTTTTTTGCATTTTGCCTGGTCTGGTGGGCTCTGAGCTCAGCTGAGCTCGTGGACCTCCAACTGGCTAGGTGTTCCCAGCTCCTCAAATTCTTTTTTTCCTCTTGATAACTGAGGAAAAAGATCAGGGAAAGGAATTGGCCGAAATCTGAGCTTTGCCTTTCCCCYGTTCCTCCCTGCTGGATAGATATCCCTCTTGGACAGAGTCAGGCTCTGAGTAATGGGGACCATAGTTCAGATGATTTGTAAATGTCTTGCAGCGACAAATATGACTTATATCTCAAGTTTCTCTTGTTCTTCCACTCACCCAGCTGCGCTGTGCCTGCAGACTAGCACGGCCTCCTAAGCCCGTCTTGCAGCACCGAAAGCAGCCCATGCAGATTGGACTGCGCAGCCACCCGCAGCTCTGGAATAYGGTCTTCGATACTCTCCTGACTCAGGTCACTGCACAAAGACATGCCAGCCTGCCAGGCTCATTTGTTATTTTGGAAATGACCTGCCACAGTTTCTGCACTGCTAATTGGCCATGATCCATTTCCTGGTTTATGCATTCATCTCCTGCTTCTGCTGCTGGTCCAAGAGATGCCAAATACATCATTTAGTGCACAGCGCTTTGAACTTGGACTTAACGTGTAGTGTATTAGACAGAGATTTTGATTAGATTAGAGATCAGGATCTGTTTGTGATAATCCCTGCAATCATTCTCACCAAATCATCTTACTGCCTGCAGTGACTACATCTCTGGAGTGAAATGCAGGAAGAAAATATATACGACTCAAGGCAATAGAGTTACATTGGAGATGGCTTTGGCCCAAGGACTTATGCAAACCAGATTTGTAGTGTTGCAAATTTGTATTTCTCCTTTCTGTTTCAAAGAGGAAAAGAGCAACAACAGTTGATACCGCCATGAAGCTGCAAGCCTGAAACACGGAGGAGTGGAAACTTCAATGTCTTTAACAATTTTAATCCAAGCCTGTTGGACCTGTGGACCATTTTTGCAATCAAAAGCTTATGAAATGCATTGCAGTGTGCTGAATACTCTAAGTCTAACATAGGCAAATCCCTGTTAAAATCAGTGGGATTTTTCTCTACATTACGTTTATAGGATTGGTTAGTGCTTGAAGAACTACTGTTCTTCATCCCTAAAGACTCTCACTGGTGGCTCCTGTACTTTACCTGCTTCTCTTCTTTACCTGTATGAGATCACTGTGGTGGCTGTATGATGGCATGCTGTGTGTATGACCTCGGGGAGACTGGGACTCAGCAATGTAGCTGCAAAGCCTGGCTGGGCTTCTGTGGCTGCACAAGTAGGAAGCTGTGAGTGTGCCTGAGCTCGGCCAGCACAGCACATGGCTTTACCATCAGCCCTGTGGCCAGACCTGCTGCTTCACAGTCAACTTCTAGTGATAATACAGGCTTCCCAGACACAAACTGTTGTCCCTAATTTTCAAAGTAAGTCCGGATTTGACTTCAGGTTTTCTTTCAGATAAAAGTAGAAATGCTCGGACGTTTTGTCCTATACTTGTTTCACCTGTCCAATCACATGGAAATTACTACTGTGATATTTGTATGGCTGGTCCAGAAGCTAAACACAGCATTAACTCACTCCATTGCTAAAATAAAGATAGCACCCTCATAAGCCAAACTAACTAACAGCCTATTATCCCCTCCAGGTCCATCATTTCTCTGGTCTAGCAAGAAAAAAAGGAACAAGAGGGTAGGTGATACTCTCATGGGGAAATCACAAGTGGCTTTTAGACCTGAGCATGTGTACTTGACATATTCATTTTCTTAAACTGTATATGTTCATGGATCACTCCTCTATGGCTTACATGTGTATGTTGGAATCAGTTCTGTCTTATCATCATTGCCATGGTTACCTTATCATCATTATAGTACGTATGTGTTGCTATAATATTATTGCAGATGTCTCACCAAAAGTCCCTAAAGCAAAATGATTCCAGAACTTACTCTGTACACATCCCAAACTACTAAGCATTGATATCTTTTATGATCTGTTTCCCAGCTAAAACAAAGTTGGCTTGTACATCTCTGCTGACATTAAGCTTTTTGCCCTTTGTGGGTAGAGAACAAATTACTCCATGTAACATCACCACAAGCCAATTCCTTACATCAAATACAAAAAACCCCTCCTACTTAACTGGGCCTCTCAGCAACCTGATTTGCCTTTATTTGCATTACTACATTGCTAAAAATCATGAGATCATTGATATCTGCAGCAGGGAAGACATGTCAGCTTCTGAAATGAGGCTATCATGATATAGCAAATACAGAGATCATTATAGCAGGGTAGGRCACTTCTCAAGACCCAGGACAGAGCAAAATATGAGTTTGGGATGAAGAAATCTTTGCTGGGGGTATCAGGCTACAGGGCCACAAAAATGATCAGAGGGATGGAACACCTATGAGGAAAGGCTGGGGTTGTTCAGCCTGGAGAAGAGAAGGCTCCAGGGAGACCTTATTGCAGCCTTTCAGTACTTAAAGGGGGCTTATAAGAAAGACGGGGATAGACTTTTTAATAGGGCCTGTAGCGATAGGACTAGGGATAATGGTTTTAAACTAAAAGAGGGTAGATTTAGACTAGATATTAGGAAGAAATTTTTTACGCTGGGGGTGGTGAAACACTGGGACAGGTTGCCCAGAGASATGGTGGATGCCCCATCCCTGGAAACATTCAAGGTCAGGTTGGACGGGGCTCTGAGCTAGCTGAAGATGTCCCTGCCCACGGCAGGGGGGTTGGACTAGATGACATTTAAAAGGTCCCTTCCAACSCAAACCATTCTGTGATTCCATGATTCTATGACAGTCTTTCAGAATAGAGTGGGGAAGCCCAGATGTTAACATCTGGTTTTAATCCAAACTCTTTATTACCCTCCAATGGACAGAGGAATGCAGAAGTCTTATCCTAAAGAGTATCTGTAACTCAGCTCAGCCCTAACTACCAGATTTCTCATCCCATTTATCCTTATTATAACAACAGCTCCTTACTACATTCACAAGCAGAGGCTTTGAATATGTTGTGATAATGAATGTCATTATGAGGTTAGAGTACAATGGTGTGAAGTGATTCATCACTGGAAAAAAAAAAATTCTTGGATGATACATTGCCTAGATGCACAATTCTGGGTTTATAAACAAGAGGTTATATATTGTTCCACAGCTATCATCTAATATTACCAAACTAGAGAATACCAAATATACTTAAGATTTTTAGAATAATTCCCATGATAAGAAGAGTGAAATCTTAAAGAAATACAAGTAAATAGCAGAACCTCTAATGAGAGGACATGGTAGTAGTAATTGTAGCAGTGAAACTTTTCTTCTTAAGCTGAAGATGACTGGCAATTTGTAGGTAACTACAAGTGCGGCTAACTGGCCATCTTTTTAAGTGGAAGTGGAAACAAGGACACGAGGCCATCATGATATAGCAAATACAGAGATCATCATAGTTTTTAGTTAAAGACAAAATAAGGTAACACTTCTCTCCTCCTGTGTTCAAATTACACAGCACTACCCAGAAATGACAGTGATCCCATCATCCCACTATACCTGCAGTTATGGGGCATGAAAAGAATGACTATGATGTGGCAAAATTGTCATAGCACTTTATGGATATTCCTCTATCCTCTGCTGGCATCCAAGAAGTTTTGTCTGAATGTTTGTTAAAGCCATTGCAGCTTTGGGATGCCCTGAAGATGCTGGTTTGCCAGGAAGGCCCAGCTGAACGTCTGTTAACCTGGGGACATCTTGGCATTGGAAGTAGGCCATCATTAGGGTGATGTAGAGGCAGCTGGGCTCTCAATGCCAGCCAGGCTCTCCTGGGCAAGCTGGGGCAGCAGTGGGGGCTGAGTGTGGAGTGGTAGATTTCCCCCAACGGAAACAACCCTCCAGCTCTAAAAAATTGATGAAGATGTGAAACAGTACTGGCCCCAGTACCAACCCCTGGGGTACACCGCTAGTCACTTGCTGGGTTGTTCAGCCAGTTTTCAATCCACCTCACCGACTTGACAGAGTTTGTAATTCCTGCTGGTCCCAAGAAGCTGCCTGACGGAGCCTGTGAGCCTGTGCTGCTGTGCAGGTCYCCCTCTTTTTCCGGCCAGGTCCAGGCAGCCGTGAGATAGACTGGTGACTAACATGCAGCCTGTCCTGGCTGGTTTGGAAAATACAGTTTGTAACCTGAATTGAAGAGCTCTGGCGAATCCTACAACATAATAACGGAATTAAATGCAAATTACTTCATCATTTATGAAGTTTCAAAAATGCAAGTGCTCTTATAAACTAATTGAAATAGAAATAAATTGGTTTTCCTTGGGTGCTATTGAGCTTTACCAACTGCCTGCTGCTTTGTGCTATCTGCGTAATGGGTTACGTATGATTACCCAGACCCTGCACGTGTGGGGAAGCTTTATGAGCTCTGAGATCAGCTCCAGATGGCGGCTGGGTGCTCTCCGTTTCCCAACACCCTTGGGATGCCCAGATAGCAGGAAGGGGCTGCTGCACCCCAGCAGTGCAAGGCTGCAGAGGAGAGGCAGGTTTCTCAGCCCCTCAGGGATGGTCTAGCAGAGAGATGCAGAGATCCTACACAACCAAACTCTTTCCAGTCTATAGTAAAAGGCCAACTGCCCCATGCCTGAAAGTCACTCAGGAGGGCTTGTTTATTACTGTAAAATGCTGTGGGATAGCTTGGCGTGGTAGATATGAGCTCACTTGATAAAAGTGACCTTAAAATGCGAAGTGCTGAGCCCGGTTCTCGTCTCTGCACCTTCTCCAATCAATAACATCAGGGAGACATGCGAGACCATCTCAGAATGGCAATGATGTGCAGCATCAGCATCAACAAGGAGCAAATTAGTTTGAGGTTCCTAAACATTTGAGTGCATTGGTGCTTTTGCCTTGGAACTTGCTTTTCAATCACTTTTGGCTTCATAAAATTATTTATGGTACGTACTTAGATGATCTCCACTTGGTCCTTCCAGAAGTATGGGAACATATTCCATAGAAAGGAAGAGATGGAAATTTACCTAAAATGCTGCATAGAATCTAGAATTATGGTCTTCTGTTTGCAAAAAAAAAGGATGGTGCTCATCTCTATTAAAAGATACGAAGAGAAAAATTATTTTGCAGAGTCAGGTTTCATTTTAAAGAACAACTTTTCAGGCGAGAATAGTTTTCAGATCAGCCAAGGCCCATGTGCGATGGTCCCAGTGTGCCTGTACCACTAAGTCCTGCAGCCTCACACACGTTTAACACATGGCTGCAGCCCCTCAAGATGGCCAGCCATGCCTGTGGTTGCTGCACGCAGCAGCTCAGCATGGCATGCTGGGGCTGCGCACTGTGCAGGTCTTACTTCCTTATTAAAAATGAAGGTAGCTCTATTTTGCTCTGATTTAAACAAATCAGTGACCCTGAATTTTCTGGCAAATCCCCAGATGTGGTCTTCTGTGGGAAGAACTTCGGATCCTTCCTGTGTTCATTAAAAATAAAAGAAAAAAAAACTTAGCACCTGGGATAATAGCATTTGTCAGTTCCATTTACAGGTTGCTTAGCTCAGCTGAATTAATGTCTGCCAAATGGGCAAACTTGAAAGATCCTTTTCCCCTCACCTCCTTTAAAAATCCTCTGTCGTTAGGCATACTTAAAAATCACAGCTAGAAAAAATAATCTCAGCTCTCCACTTTGACCCCTTACCTTTACAGAATTCCTTATTATATCATTCCCACCGTTATCTTATCTACCATGGTCATACATACCCAGAGCTTTTGATTCAGACAAATGGTGGCCTATCTACACTATTGCCTAATTATCCTTATTAACTTGTTCTTGAATTTGACTTTCCAATTTTAGCTTTCACTTTTCTAACTCCCAGTGAATGTTGTTCCTAAAACTATAGATGAAATACAGGAACCTTTGACAAAGAAACATAATAGCCAGAGGGAGGGGGAAACTTCTGCCCTGCTTGGTTAAGCAGGACTTCCACTGACATCCTGAAACAGATGAGGTCCTGATAAAAACAGTCATGATTGACTGTTGTGCTATCTGGCTGCATTCTAGATTTTTAAATGAATATGAAAACTTGCCAGGCACCTAATCTTTTTCAGAGGAACGGCCAAGAGAGAAAAGAATTATGCTGTGCAGTTTTGAGGCTAACAGCCTATGGTAAATGAAATCCTGATCAAGCACGGAGCAATACCTGTGTCATTGTAGGAGGCATTTATATTATCCAGTGTTGCCTATCTAAAAGCCTTAACTAGTACTTTACATTCCTGGGAGGGAGGTATGGAAGATGAGTGGGGTGGACTGGCCTCTGGAGGTACCCATTGCTGCCTGGTAGCAACAGAAGGAGCCCAGGTGAACTAGGTTAGAACAGGCACTTTTCTGTTCAGTGGCTAAAACTGGGAGAAATGAATCCCAGCGTTAATTTAATTTTTGGTAAAAAAGAAATGTAGGATCATGGTTGTTTGCTATCAATAGAAACATCCAAGTTTTTGAGGTGCTCCTAAATCAGTGTTTGAGATCAATAATATTTTGTGGCAATCATGTTCAGGAGCTGAACATGTAGGTGAGGAATAGGAGAATCCTGTAACAGTTTGACCAAGGTCTCCTCCACCACACAGGTGTTGTCCTTGAGCTTTGAGTGAGGCTGATGAAAATTTGGTGAACTCCACACTACTTGGGCTGCTCTACACCTGTGTGTTACTCATCTCCCAGCTTGTTTCACTCTTTCTCTATAGGGTGCCGAGTTCCTGGTACCATGTGCCAGATCTCCTTTGCTTCACATTGAGTTGATGGAGCATGAGGATGCAAATAAACAGGCAGRGTCAGATACTTCTTCCTTTATCCTCTGGAGGCCTAATCCAGAGCTGACTGATATCAGCAGAGAGGTTCAGAGTAACTTCAGCAGACCTTGATTCAAGAACAAGATTGTCTGATTCAGCTGAAGGACAGGGGAAGAGTACATTTGTGTGGGATGCCTATCTGTGACACCAAAAGAATATAAGTACCATTATTTGTCATCTTGGACTTCAAGGAGATGGTTTCTATTGCAGCAAAATGCTAAATTCTCTGAGTAAGAAAAATCCTGGCACCAGATCTTTGCCTCTAAAAGCATTTCTAAAAGGATTCCTTTTAAAAAAAGAGAGAACCATTATTCTCTGACCTCTTATTTTGAAGAAAGTACATGGGGTAGATTAAAATGTTGTTATTGCTTGATCAAACAATGCACTTGAATGTTTGTTGGCAAAAAGGTTTTTCAAAATACAGAAAAGTATCCTTTCATAACGCAGTGTCAGACCTTTTGATGAATTACAGTATGTCACCCAACTGATTCCTCTTGCTCAAACAGCGAAATGTGTTTGCATACATTGTGTAGGCTTAATATTTCTCCTTAATATAGCTGTATGGAAAAAAACCCACCAAAATGAAACAAAACAAGCAAAGAATAAACATTTGTACTGCCTGTGAGGGCAATTAAGACCACATTTATCTAGTGCAATTCCATCCAGATTCCCATAAATAAAAGGTAAAGTGGTTTTGGAATAAAAGTGTTTTGTGCTTATGAAAACAAAACATGCCCATGTATGTCTCAGAAGACTAGATAGGCAGAGAGCAGAAAATGTACAGGACGGGGTGAAAGCTGCCCATGAGAAGGAGAGAGCAGCCCTGTGCGTTGCATCCTCTCCAGCAGATTCACAAAGGCCTCCTGGTTGYTGCCAGCCAAGCTCCAGCGGGATTTGCCTTGCGCGACCGAGAGGTCTGCATGGTAGCAAAGGTTAGTTGTACACTGGAGCCGAGCACCCGAGGGTCCCGGCGTGAAKAGGAGAAAGGAACAAGCCCTTCCAGAGGCCGATTCATGCATCCTGAGGTAGGAGTTAAGAGAGCTGAGATGAATCACAGTCAACGTTACCTGCTTTTCCCCACCAATCATCGCACAAAGTCTGCGATATGGACAGGAGATGTTTCCCCACTTCAAAGTCAGTTGGTTAAGGCAGCCCAACAGCTTTAAACCATATCCTTAAGTYGTGGAGAACCTAAGAGCTCAAGTCACATTTCTAAGGATTTTGTTCATGAATAATAGGCAATTTGGGGCTAAAGCATGACTAACAGCCCTAGGTGAGGCTGCAGTGTGGCGATAACTTCAGACAGACTTTATTACCTTGCTAGTTGGATATCCCCTTGATTAATTCCTGCAGCTTCTGTACTTGTGTTTGCTGCAGATGATCTGCCTCACCCTGCCTTTTATTGGTATATGATCAGCTATTTCTCTGAAGCAACCCTGTTTATTTAGGTGCCATGAACACAGAAAGCATTTTCCTTACCCAGAATTTGAAACCTCTTTTTTCAGCCAGAATGCTGCCCAAAGAGGTTGTCTGTCTCGTAGCCTTCTCCCGAGGCCGTGCTGCGGTTTGCTCCACTTGCTGTTTCCAGACTCTAGCTTCTTGAAGGATTTCTTGTCATCTTTTTACCTCTGACTCACAGCCCCAGAGTATGCCATCAAACATTTGCATTAAGACCCCCACACTATGTGCCCTGACGGTCACATTAGTCCATAATTTGGGGCACCTCTTTGGTCAGCTATCATTGAGTAAAGGGGTATTTAATCACCACCTCTTTTAGCCCTCAGGGAAAGCTGTTGCCCTCTCCAGTGGTTTCAGTAAGGTTTTGGGTTCAGACAGGCTCACTAGAAACCACTCAAACTTCCTCATAACAGTAAAATACCAAATCCTTTCCTGAACCTTACGGAGTTCTTGGTGTCGGTGATGTTGCAGCACATGTAAGATTTGTGTGTAACAAACCACACTTGCATGTAATATTATTTTTGTAGCCCTTCCACCTCTTCCATCCTTCCTTCCTTTGTTTGCCATGCTTACCTGTCCTGCGATGCTTAAATATGGAAAGAAATCTCCTTAGGTCAGGGACCTGTCAATCAGTTAATGTCTCTAAAGTGCAACGCACTCTTAACAGGGTATTAATAATGCATTAATAATGAGTCACATTTGCTTTGCAGATGGAAAACACTTGTTTGAGTTTTCCCTCCTGCGTATCAGAGGGGGTAAGGACTCATTACATCCAAAGGGCAAAAAGCCACTACTATGACGGCAATGTCAGCTGCTGTAGCCCAGCTGTGACAGGAAGGACAGGACTGACCTCCTGTCTATTAGCAGTAAGATTTTGTGGTAGTGGCCTCTCCACAGCCGCAGGCAAAGTGAATTATCCTGCCATTAAAATGGACACAGGGCCCAACATGTCCAGTTTTACTGCAGTGATACTTAGATATTCAAGTTTCATTACATCAAAGGCTAGGCCAGACAGTTATCAGCGTGGATGTTTCTCCTGAGGTAAGACAATCCCTGTTCCCTTCCCTTCACTTAGGGACTTTGAAGAACTCGGGCAAGAGCTCACTGCAAAGATGGGTGGGTGAGGAAACAGAGGGAATATTGACTTTTAAAGTAGCTTCTTGCTTCTATAGGATTAAGGAAGTTGGGTAGATAGATAGTCACTTTGTCTCCCTCATCATTTTCATCTTCTCCTGAGCACTGACTATTTTTGTCCTCATTTCAGCTCTTATCCCAACACACCATCCATCAGCCTCCTCCTTGGATGGTCCRCTGACATGGCCAACACAGGGGAAAGGAAGAGAGCAAGCAAAATCAGCCTTACGGGCCTCCCTGCAATACAGCCTGAGGCACCCTTGCCCTTCCTCTTCATCACCGTGCCTCAGCGCACCCCCAGCTTTGGTGCAAGTGGTGGACGGGTGGTCAAGCTGCAGTCAGACCAGGAAAGTGTCCCCGGGGAACAGGGCTGAGGGATTTCATCTTTTCACCACAATGGAAAAGTGTGGAATGCATGGTTATGTCTGGGAAATGTACACTTTCCTCTCTGGGTCTGATGGCAACAAGAGTTTTCTATTGACATTATTAAGAACAAGGGAAGACTCCTGCTCCGTTCATTACACTTGCTGGCATTTCCATTTCTGTTGCATTCTTAGACTACCTTGTTTACTCACGTTTGGGACCTGGCCAGTGCCTCAGTTGCCAGCTACCCGTTCTCCATTACACATACTGCTTTTGCTTTAGCTCAAGTTATTCTTATTTCATTATAAAAACGACTATGTTTTTGTTTAGCAGCTGTCTTCTCTTTGAGTCACCTTTTTATGCACACTATGGGCCAGTCTCCCACCATGCCCAGAGCGGTGACCTGAGTAGCCCAAGTGGGTAACTCTTCTTATGGGTCGAGAGGATTTCCAAAAGAGCTAAGGCAGGCAAGCAATTGCAAAGAGCCCGCTATGGGCTTTGGAAATCCCACCTTTGAGTCTTGCAACTCCTCCTTCATCAGCTACCTTCAGAGGCTTGACAACCTGCCTGCTGCTGGCTCTCCTGTCTCTCCTATCCTGCTGGTCATAGAGTACGGGAGCTCTCGGATGCAGCAACTTCATGAAAATCAGAGGAGTCACCATGTGGTTTTAGTCAGACATCAGATGCTGCCCGGCTGCAGCTCAGCKGACTCCCACCCGCATTTCAGCAATGTCACGTCTCCTTTTGCATTGCCCACCATCATGCATAATTTCTACAGTGTGTACAAGAGCATGCTCTGAGCAGGAGATAAACTCTTTGTCTCCACATGTGTTTGCTATAGCTTTAGGACTCACGCCTCTGTGTACTAGCAAGAAATTTAAAAAATGGACGTGAAATATAAAGATGTGAAAAGTCCCATCTCATCCAGAAAAGAAGGTTTAATCTCTCCCTGCTCTTTCAGCCCCTGAAACAGCCTGAAAATTGACTGACCTTGCAGTGTGTGTGGAAGTTAACAAACAGAGGCTTTGCTGGTGTAGGGAGGGAAGGAGCTCTTGAGTATGGTTTCTCAGCCGTGGATTCCTGCTCTCATCTTCCAGAGGTACAAACCCAACCCTGCTGGTAGCTGCATCTTAGCTGATGGTAGCTGCTGTGGCAAAACACTCTGGGTAATATTTTTCATATGATTTTTCCCTCTCGTACATCCCAAGACTGTATTTGCCTTTTCTTAATTACAGCTTTTCATTAACTACTCATCCTTATTTCTTCATGAGTGATTACCCGAGGTTCTTTCCCTGCACTGCTCTTGTCCAATCGTGGATACCCTGTTTTGTATTTGCATTTGTAATTCTCCTAACTGTGCTGTGCTTATACTTGTTGCATTTCATTCCTTCCTGGCAGCTCCTCTAATTCATCCAGGTCATTGCAATAGCTCCTAGATTATTAATTACTGTGCCCAAGCATTGGGTCATCTCTATACTAATATTTCTCCCATTCCTTCCTGCAGATTTCTCTTAAATGTGTCAAGAAACACTAGGCCTCTGAGAGATGCCTGGGGAGCCTAGCCCTTAGGTAGGGATAGGGTGTGGGGAAGGCAGAGGTGGGTAAGCGATATTAAGAGGTGARAGATGTGAAGTACATAATACAATCAGACATATGGGTCAGTGAAAGCCACTTTCACAGAGGTAAGAAAGAGGAGACAAACAGGCACATCACCAGAGAGAGATACAGCAGATTGCATATGGAAAGGGATGGGGAAGAGAGTCCATCAACTGATGGACTGATCCTTCCATAAAAATATACTTCCCTGACTTGACAAGAGAAAAAATATTGAAAGAGCTTCAGGTTGTGAAAGGTAGGTCTTGTCAGCTCTGGGGTTGCACGGTGCCAGCAGGTCCCTAACCACAGAGTCAAGCGTGCATCTTGATGGTGTGATGAGCCCTGTCCCTCTGGGGTGGGGACACAGCCAGGCTCACCCCCCAGAAGAAGGGGAGGGTGGGACAAAGCAGCACTCCCATGGGAGAGGAGAGGCTGGGTCAGGAAGTGGTGATGGTCGCTGCAGCGCAGCACTCACAGCGAGATGCTCTCAGCCTGCCTGATGCTCGGCCACAGCCGCAGCCCCTGCTCTGCAGTCAGCCTTGCTGCAGTTGTTGCAGGCAGCCATCACCACTGCTCTCTCCTTTGCTTAACATCCTGCTTCGGTTTTTGTGTGAAGCCGGCCACCAGCCACCCAAGGCCTTCTGAATTACTGCCCTTTGCTGTGAGCAGCCCTGCTCTTTTACTGTGTAAAGCCTTTTCCTTTCTTGTCACATAAATTTTCTGTAAGGGTCATGCAAGAGCAACCACAAGAGAGACCCAGGAAAACACGGCTTATGAATTTGAGGGAAGACATGGAGAAAACTGCACTCAGCTTGGCACATGTGCTTAGGAAGGTGGTTAGAGAAAAGAATAAAAGCCCCACGGTGCAAAAAGGTTAAGACAGAAAACAAGCAGCAAAGCATGGAGACACATTACTGTCCTCTGAGAGCATTTTGAGTGCACACACACCCTTGCCCCATTGTTCAAGCTATCAGTTTTGTTGTGCCCTCAGACCCTCCCATCTTAGGGGCGTCAGCCGGGAACTGAACCACCGCAAAAGAGCTGAGAACATTTCTTCAACCTGGTGGCACCATACAAGGAGGGAGCACAAGAATGGATCTACATGACAGCAGGTCTTCCCTGACCTAAGCATTCGCACCAAATCCAGCCAAAAGCACCCAGCAAGCAAAACTTCAGGGTATGAAAAAGGTGTGAACAGCCCGTTCCTACCCTCAGGTGTCCTAAAGCCAGCTGCCTCCACTCTCCCAAAGTGAACAGCGTTATCTCCACCAGGCAGTACCGTTCCCTACAGAGACAGCGAAGAAGAGACATTGCTGCCTTGGCTTGCCTGCCTCAATAGCTTCACTCACCAGTGCATTAGTCTACTTTTAAAGGTGATTGTCAGTTCTAGCCCTTAAAAATAAGGGCTGCAGAGCAAATATCACCTCTCTTCTTCCCCTGGGACCCATCTGCCTGGGACACCCTCTGGAGCAGGCACTTGCAGCTGCTGCAGAGTACGAGCTGAGCCCTACGTGGTATGGGCTGCCAGTGCTGCAAGAGCTCTGGGAGCCACAAAGAGATACATGCAGAATGGTAAATGTTGATGTAGTGACTGCTCTGGAGTCGGCTAACTTGCAGCTTCTGCTTAAATGGACTAATCGCTTCAGGGCCCTTTTAGAAAAGATCATGGTAATTATATATGTTCAGTTCATGATGGGACTTGTGCCCCACCACAGGTTAGAGTTTTACTGGCACGGTAGCTGTTTCCCACCTTTCCAGATGTAAGCTGCAGCCTGCCTGTGCTGGGGGTCTGCGCAGCAGGCACTGCCTGTGCTGAAGGACGGGCTGGAGCATGTCTGGCTCTTGCCCTGCCTTGCCTGGGATTGCACAGAACTGACATGTCCAGAAGTGTTTAGGTTTCATGTTGTCCTGGGCGCTCTTGCAGGGGTCACTTACCAGTGATGCACTGGAAATGGTGGTCTAAGCCCTGCCTCTGCTTGCGTGGGCTGCGCTTTTGGGGATGGAGAGGAATGGTGCTGGTCAAACAGCACGTCCTTTATACAGGGCAGGATAGCAAATGCCTGTTGTGGAGGGGACATGTAGATCAGTGCTACAAAAGGGAGCAGTTTGCTGTGCTCTGAAGGTTTACGGTGCTGGAGTGCACAACATCTGGTTGTGACCTTCACAGCCGTCTCAGGGTGGTGGTAGCTGAGTTTCCCGACTACTCTACTGAGTGTCCAAAGATACTTCAGAGTACACTGCCTCTTTACATTATTTGTGCCGTGACAGTACCTGAACGCCTGAGCCAGGTGGTGCTATATGGCCTGGCACAAACACTGAGTCAGAGACATTTCTCACTTTGAGGAGCTGATGTAAGAGCCACCACTTTGGTCATCACTAGGGCTGCTGTCTCTAAATAGGAACTAGAGCCAAAACCCTGATTCATCTTCTGAGCTATACATGAATGCTCAGCTTCAAGCGCACACTTGAGTCTTACACAAACCATCTGAGAGCAATCGGGCTGTGAAATTTTGCTTGTCCTCTACTGCACAAGAAGAAACATTGTGTTTAGTTATATATAGGGTCTCCATGATTAGAAATAGACTTGTTCTTTCCTGACTGAAGGAGAGAGGAAGATACAAGACAGACCTATTTGCTGCCTAGTAAACTTAATATTCAACCTTTTCCTTTCACACTGACACAATAACTGTACGTGTATGCTCCTGCCTCACTGTGAAGGCTGTGCCTAGGTCCTTGCCTGGCTTATTAAACGTCTGACTTTCCCATCTCTTGCCAAGGGATGTGGCAAGAGACTCCTGTTTGCCCTGGAGACCATCCCCGGTCTCATCTATCAAGATGAGATCCTCCTGTGTGCTGCAGCAAGGAAACCTCCCCAGCCCAGGGAGTGCCTGGGGGTCCCTGGGGCTGTCGCTCTGCTCTGCTCCTCGCCAGTGCTCCAGGGCAGCCCCTAGACAGTGTAAAACACTGCACTGCCAACTCCGCTAGACCCATCATCTGGCTCCGGGACTGTGGTGTGGTGGTGCACCTGTGTCCCAACCGAGGCGCGTCTCACCCCAATGCCACCTGGTCTCGGAGCTGCAAATAACGGTCTAATGCCCAGGGCTGACTTCCTTTGGCAAGTTCATGTCCTCAGCCCGTGCCTCAGTTTACCCTCCCGATGTTACACAGGGATGATCACATCTGCCTGCCTCGCGGGCTGGTAAATGTATCTTCAAGGCTTCAGATGGGAGATGTTGTAAATGTCAGCTCTAATCATTTATATGTCACAAGCTGGAAATACACTTTCACGTGTTCCCACCAGGAAAAGTGGCATTCAGGGAGTTAGGAAGAGTCTGGCATCTCTGCCGCACTGCTGTGCTCCTTTCCTTCCCRTTGCACCAATGCAGCTGAGGGTAAAACTTGGCAAGAGGAGTTTAATAGTGAATTAAAGTGCAGAAGGCAAGGGAAGGCGGCTGAGGTTGCAGCACAGCTAATATGCAAGAGCCAGACCTACCTGGGCTGGTGGATAATGAGTTGTCAGGATTATATGTGGCAACAGAACGGCTGGATTTGAAGTGGAATTATTGAACTGATTATGGGCAAGTTCTTGTATCTACATCCTGCCGGAGTACAAATAATGAGTGGCAAACAAGGCGAGAGGCACACCAAGCCAGGAGAACAGGGAGACAAAGTATTATCTGTCAGAGAGAGACACAAATTGAAAAAAGGGAATCATTAACAGAAGGAGATAAATCTGTGGAGGGGGACGAGTGACAAGAAAGAGAGAGGTTTTTGCTGTACAATGGGAAGTATTCATTTTTTAATGCTATGTATCCCCAACGAGCAGTATTCAGACACCTGGGTGCCGTGGTATATCTGAGACTGTATGTGTCATGCCACAAMGCTGGTGCACGTACCTTCCCTGGTCTGATGCGTGCGTGCCTCCTGATCTGTATGTGCTGCTCTGAGCATGGTGTATCCCTGTGAGTGATGAACTGCTTTCATCAGTCCGCACTAAATGTTGAGAATTAGCAGAGCTATAAGCCATATTTCATGTTAGGTTACAGGGGAAAACAGTAGGAGATAGGATTTATGCTCTCTGTATAAATGAACTTCATAAGCTTTTCTTCGCAAGGGAAAAAGAAATTGTGTCTGATAAAGTTCTGTGCTAAAAAAAAAAGCAACATTTCTAAAGTGGGAAAAAAACAACTTTTGTTATCACCAGTGATTAATTGAATTGATGCGTAACTGGTGTTCCACAGCAGTGGAGATTAGAAACAGTGACAGAGTATGCCCTAGTGGTCCCAATTCTGCTATTACCTGAAATTACAGTCCAAAGCAGACTGACTTGTGTGCCCCACAAATTCATAAAAATTCAAGAGCCGCTCTCACCAGTCTACTTTTGATAAATTCTTTTTGATTCAGTAACCTTTCTTAATGGAATTTCTCTCTCTCTTCCTCTCTTTTCTTTTACCCTTTTTTCTCCCACTTTGGTCCACACATTTATTATTCCCTCCCACTCTCCTCCGTGGGAGTGCAGACCTCTGACTAAACATCCATGTTGTAATCTGTACAGGAATTTACTGATGGTGCATGACAGAAGGGACTTAAAGAAAATTATGCATTTCTCAGATCTACCCTAGGGCACACAAATCAAAGTCTCCCCTGAACACTATATAGTAAACCTGAAAGTAGCTACACTTTATATGGAAATGAGATGATCCTAGGACATAATACAACTAAACATATATCAAAACACAGTGACAATGAATGTAGAAACTGCTTTTTCTTTAGTGAGGATATAAACCTCTATTTTGTTTTATTTCTCCTAATGTATGTCTTTTTCTCAGGTAATGAGAAAAAAACCCACTAGGAATATGCATTCACTGGACAGGCTCCATAGCTTGTGATTCTTTTTTCATTTTTATTTTGCTTATAGGCCACCTTTATTTTTCACCACTTTAAGAAGGGTATTTAGAATAGGTCAAACAATAGCAAATACCTTGATCTCCTATGGACTCAGTCGGAAAGGGAATTTGGGGGAACAATATCTCATGGTACTTCTARGGCAGGGAGGATGCAAGGGAACATGTCTAATTTAGCTTTCTTTTTCACTGCTTTCTTGCTTGTTTTATAACAAAAGGAAAAGTAAAGTGTGGCAATGTGGCATCTTGTACGTAATGCCTGCTGCTTTTCCTCACACTAGTTCCTTCCCAGGGGATGAGCCATTAACAGCAGAGCCCCTCCAGCTGCTATCGTTGATGGCTGTGCAAAAGCAGCTGCCACATGCAGGTTCGTTGCAGCTGGGACATAGATCCTACAACATCTGGGATTGTGTCACTTCCCTCCAGGGCTTCTGTGGACCTTTCATACTCCATTTTTTTGATGAAATGGGGAGCAGAGGCTGGAGAGATCCACGTATGATTCGTGCACTGAAACAAGCCAAAGAAGGACAGAGAAGATTCTATGCCAAAAACAAGCAGAAAAGCACAATAGCTGTAAGGAAGATCATGTTTATTCCACTGGTATTCCTTGTTCAGCACTTGAAGAATTAACTTTCTGCAATGCTTTGTATTGTCATGTTATAGCATGAGAAATCGGCTCATTTTGAGGCAGCATAAGATAAAAAGGAGATGCCAAAGTTCAGCATCCCTTGGGGCTCTCAGTTTTGATGAGCTGATGGATTAGCCCAAGCCCTTTCCCACTTCCATAGGTGTGTGGGATCAGATTGCAGCTTGCAGCACATCTTAAGAGAGTGCAGTGATACAGGTCAGCTCATCCACGAATGCAACAGGACACCAAAATAGAAGCAGGAAAGAACAAATAGCCAGAATAGGGCATGTTAGCTGAGTAGGTACAGGTTCAGGCTCCTATTCTGTGACAACCTTTCTGTGGGCARGTCTATTAGTTTCTCTGTACCTCATTTACATATTCACAAATTCAAAATGAAACTAGTTTCCTGTCTCACAGGACCACTATGAAAGGTAAATTATATTAAATATTGTAACCTACTCTAGTACTGTGACACCAGAGGCTATTTAAGTACCAAAGAGAAAAGGAGGGAAATTTTAATACRCAGTTTTCCTTTGGGGCAGAAGAAGAGCAGATGGTGATGTCAGCCTCTCAAAGACCGACATGACACTGGAAAAAAACATTTGTGCTTTCCCCCAAAATATGCAGAGGCCTTGAGAAGTGGGAATCCATTAAGGGCCCGACTGGAACAAACAAATCACTGGGACATCACTATCTGCCTGGTGCTTGCATGTATGGTGGAAGTATATTTCCATGTGGTGCAGGTGATGGCAGTGGGTGACTCCCTGCTGTGGGGGAGACAGTTGACCGAGGCAAGGGATTATCCCTCTTTATTCATTAGACCACGTAGGATACTGCATCCAGTTTTGAGCTCCCTGATACACAGGAAAGGCACCAGTAAATAGGAACAAATTCAGCAGAGGGACAGCAAGATGGTCGGCGGCACTCGCCCAATGAGGAGGTGCTGGGAGAGCTGGGCTTGTTCAGGCTGGAGAAGAGGCAACTTTGGGGGCACCTAACAGCTGCCTACCACCTGCAAGGAGGCCATCATGATGCATCCTGGGGTCCCTTCCCACCTCCTGAGGTCCGTTCCCACCTGAATGACTCCACCAGTCAAAATATCTCCATCTTTGTTAACATTAAAGAAGGAGACACACAGTCATCTTCTGTGGAAAGATATTTATATTTAAAAAGATAGTGCATATAGATATAACATCTGGAAAAAGCCCTGTCAGTACACTGTATCCTGTAAATATCTGAGGATATAGAACAAGACCTGAGTCATATTTCTCAGCGGATGTTATCTCTTAATTTCTTCTACATGGCAGATGAGAAGATGTTTCCCCTTCAGTAACACACACATTTTTAACAGACATCACAGGTGCCACGGAGAAACAGGTTTCCTGCCTTGTTTTTTCTTTTCCTGTTTTGAACAATACATAAACTGTCCTACTGGAGACAGAAAAGGGGCTTGGAGTTAAAAATGCCCCTATTTACAGCAATGGCTCAATACTGCTGGTATTACAATGTTATCATTCATGCAAGCAACGGCACTAAGAAATCGAGGCGATAAAGGAGGAACCAGAGATGATGCTTCCACTAATGAAAATACAGGTACCCCAGCAAGTCCTTGGCTGCCCCTCCTATCTCCCCACCAGCTGTGTGCAGATGTTTCTGCTGGGCTGAGGAAGAGGCACGGTGACAGAGGAGCCTGCTTTTCTGCATGGGAAAGGGAAAAGGCAGTGCGTGTGTCCATCCTGGGGTGACCAGCCCATACAGACCTGCTTGAGCTCGACTCTGGCAGCAGTGCGTGGCTCCTTGCAGCCCCCCAACCTCTGCTGCCGGCTTCCCCAGCCCCACCAGGAGYGTTAGCGTTGTTATGGCACACAAAGATAGGGCCCTGGCTTCTTTATGCCTCAAGCAGAATGTTAATTCCAACATTTTGGCAATTCCTTTCCCACTTCACCGGCACAGAGCCCACCATACACAACTAACACTGACTTTGGGTAGATCCATTACCCTTTGGGGGCTTCTCATGTATCCTCCTGTGTATCTAAGACTTGCGCGTGCCACAGATGTCTGAGGAGGATTCACCCATGAATCTCTGGGCACAGACGCATAAAGGGTTGTTATTTATCACTTCTTTTAATGTGAAAATGGCTGTGCGGCAGTGCAGACAAAATCCCAGCTCAGCACTCGAAGGATAGCTGACGCTGTCCTGCATCTGTAACAACTGCAAATGCTTTAATATCCTGTGGGGAAAAAACGTACGAGGGGTATGGTTACAGTGTTCATTGCACAGGCTAGATGTAGTTAGGCAGTATATCATCCTTCCTGAAAATGGCCAGGAGAGTAGCTCTGAGATAGGCTATCTTCATGTGAAACAGCACTCTGTATTATAGCAGTTGAAACTCAGCCAGTTGCTTCCCAAAGAGCAAAGCATGGCAGATGCCTTCACCATCGTGACCTGTCACATGAAGATTTATAAGCCATGAAGACGCAAATGATTCAGCTCTCCCGCTTGATCAACAAAATAAAACACTTGCTATTTGTTGGGAAAGTAAGGGCATAGTTCTGGACTGGTACAGCCATCGCAGCTGCTCAGAGACATAGAGCCTGTCACCTGCTTCTCCACTGGCACTTCAATGCCAGCAGCTCTCTCCTCCTGTAAGCCAGTATTTGGGGAGGGTCATGGGCTGCAAGGAGTGCATGGTGCTTGCCAGCTGAATCCCAGTAGTTGGTACAGAAAAGATTGATGGGAGCACAGAGGGAGGTAACTTCACCAGGAAACATGACCAGTTGCCTTTGGGAGGGAGACCTTTGCTAGAGAAGAGAAAATTACAGCAAGAACAATGAGTAGAAGAGGATCCTGGATAAACTGCAACTGGAATAAGGCATACCTCTGAACAAGAAATGGGAAAATAGATTAGGAAAAGAGCAGAGTAGGAAGGAATAAAGTTTAAAGAAGATGTGAGGGTTTGCTTAAGGTGGGCAAGGAAAGATGAAGGAGATATAAAGGGGACTGGAGAATTTGGGTAGCAGCTAGAAGGCTAACAGGAAGACTGTGGCAGGGGGGCGGAAATAAAGCCAAGAAAAAGGAGCAAAATAGAGGGCAGGAAGAAACAGAAGTGAAGATGTTGATGCAGCAAGTTTGCACAGGCTTTTGTGACGATGGTTACCCAGGTGCCTACGTGCTTTGCTCCCCACCTCCTCCAGGCTGGGAGCACGGTACAGATGCCCGTGTCGGCCCTGCATGAAGCCAGCACAGCCCCGCAGCACTTACAAGCTGTGCAGCACATCTTCCTTGCCTCAGATTTGTACCTCACCAGTAAGGCCTGCTTACAGATTGGTAGCCACACGCTGTTGAGCCCAGGAGCCAATACCTGAAAGGCAATTATTTACTTAATGTTCATAAATTAACATCTAGCTCCTAGAGTCATCTGGCTCTTCATTCTTTGGCAAGCTGCTGTCTCTCCTTTCCTTTTCTTTTTTTTTTTCCAGGGCATACAAGACAGTGTGGAGCTGTTGACGTGTTTAGTACAGGTTTATCTTGAAGACATCTGCTTATGCCAAGGGAATAGTATGAACTCCCAGTGACCTGTAGATCCTRCATTCCTAATTAGCGGAAAAATATTCCATAATCAGGGTATTGCCATTTCAATGGAGTCTAAAGATAGAAAGGTTATGTTCTTGTCTGGGGTCACAAGTAATCATTTCTGACTATATAGCTTCATTCAGACCTAGAGTTAACCAGGTGCAAAGCTGGTAAGCAGCTGGACCAGATTACACTCTCTCACAGAGTACATCTACCCTGAGGGCTTGCCTTATGTTTTTACTCGCATTTTTGCTTCCAACCTCTAACAAACATGTACAAACCATTTAAGCATGACTGGGTAAGTGCTTTGAAACAATGCCCGCTTTTACGACTGCTTTGCTGCAGGCCATCGGCCCTGAGAAGGTGCAACAAGCGCGAGGAGCTGAGTGTGTGCCCTCCAGCAACGTCACACCATCCCCAGCACCTGCCAGCCCTTCTTGCTGCTCACTCCCCATTTGCCTCCTGCCCACCTGCCTTTTTATATTCTCCAGCAGTGTTCAGCTCCTGGAGCCACCCAGCCTCCTCCATCCACTGCACCACCTCACCATAGTGAGGGGTCAGAAACTGGTTTCCCTCAGGGCCTCCCACCATGTGGACCCTCTCCACCGCAGTAAGGGTTCGGGTAGGAGCCGCCCTGCCTGCGGCAGGCACAGGGAACCATTCCCAGGGCCGTTCAAATTACTGAGTGCGGTGGCAGCATTTCGGTTTGGAGTTTGGGGTTGTTGATTGCAGCTTCCCCAAGGAAGGACTTGGCTATCCCTGGTTTAAGTGCCCTATGAGTGTCTTCTGTGGTGCAAACATAGCCACAAATGCACAGTTCAGAGGAGCGAGGGGAAAGGCAAAGATGATATAGCATACTACATCATTGGGATATATCATAGCTCGATGGATTGTACGCACAGGAGAAAAAAAAAGATGGCCATAGACAGTAACAGAGCCGCTCCTCCAGACTGCAAGCTGATCTGGAGATGCTAACACTCTGCCTTGTCTTCTCTTCTCTCCCAGCCTTCTCCCTGACTGGTAAATCTGTCACTACGTCTCTACACTGGAGAACATCAAAAACTGTAAATCTCTGTAACTATGCCTTGTTCCTTCCGTCGACTGAGTTGTTTCAGGCACAAATGTAGGTTAGAACATTTTTCATATGGCTAAGCATAAGTTTGTAGCTGGGGAAAGATGCTCCACTGATTTTATGTTTTTGCTAGAGGGTGTCTCCCCACCTGTAGAACATCTGTTTCACAGCAGGGACTGAGAATCGGATTGAGTTTGCGTGATGGATCTATATGGCTTCTCTATAGAGGAGGCACATAAACCTGAAAGCAGTGCATCGTTTGTGTGGTTGTAAGGATGGCCCCCCAAACTGGAAAGCAGTGGCACAAAAGCCACCAAGAAGAGTCCTCCCAACACAAGAACAGTTTCCAGGAAATTGTGGGTTGTTGCTGTGGAAATGTTAATTACAGTTCAGCTAACACGTAAAGATCCGTTTCTTCTCTTTGCCAGTGGTCAGGCTCCCTGATGTCACCTGCAGGAATTCTGCTGTGGATTAATAAATAGGATGACATGATCTTAGGTAGGTATGCCTCTGCCCATCCTCCTTTCAGTCAAAACTCTGTGAAATCCTGCTGGGAGCCCTTGAGAAATGTTCTTGCTTACTTCCGAAAAAGTATAAAATTTATTCTGAAACAAAAAAAGAATAATTTGTTGGTGAAATACATTATGTTGTGAAAAATACTGTTGGCCACCTCCAGGAAATCCACAATGACTGTTCCTTTGTCCAGGGTTTGTCTCTCTCAGGCATGTTCCCTTACAGAGTGCATACATTTGTGGATGCTCACTGTTATCTTTGTTGTTTTATTTGCACAGGGGAACAGTGTCAATATTCCATGGTTTGGCTTGTCTAGAGGACAGGGAAGCAYGGATGGTAGACTTAGTTCTTTCAGGAGTAGTGTCCAAACAGTGATTATTAGAGCTGAATAAGTCAGAAAGTTTTCAGATTATCTTAGCTTAGGCCCTGATCTTCCCAAGACAATGCTCATTCTTCGTTTTTTGCTTGCAATCACACTGAATTCAACAGGAGCAGGGCAGCACATTTAAAGCTAAGCCTATCATAAATCACCTTTCTGCCTCAATCGCAGTCTGTTCATAGATATTCCGTGGGAAAAAAAAAAGTAAATAAGTTTGCTTTGGCCCCACTTAAATTCCTTTTGTGCTCATTTTCTGTGACAGTTTGGGGAATAGACCTCCGGTAACAAAAAAACAGCACGAGGAAAGAGGTTTTAAAGCCACATATGTAAGTTCTCGTGAAAACCCAGTTGTATGTTTGCATAAACAAGGATTCAGGCTAGGTATTTGCACAGTGTTCCTGTCAGGAAACAGAAACGATGCATATGATTTATCAGAGCACCAGCAACTACATACTGTGGATATTTGCTTTCAATCCACAGAGTTAAAGATTAGAAAAGGTATCTGTTGAATTCATTTGAATAACAAATAGACCGGGGAATCACAATCTGTTCTCAGCTATTCAATGGATGGAAAACAGTAATTCATTGAATATATTAGTCTCTCAATTCTAGTACTTATTAGAGCAGAGTTAGAGATTTGAAAACAATCATTTCAGGAGCTATACATTATATCTACAAGCAACTGATAAGTGATGTTAGTCTATGTACTTCTTGGCTTCTGGCTCAGTCACAAGTAGTTCATAACAAATCCTCCCCACTCGCCGTTCAGTGGCTGGCTGACAGTGTACTCAGCCAAGCACAGGTATAAGGATTTCTAAGATCAAAGCAAGAGTTAGCTGCATTATTCATGTGGTATTAGATTTTTGACCCCTGCTTGTCACTCACAAATTACAGTTACGAGACTCAGTCACCTACAACATTTGCAAATGAATTTCAGCAACCATTTGAACAGTTGAGCTAATCTGTACCATGAGTAGACAGGGAAGGAAATCTTGGACACTTTCATTTTGCATGAAAGTATGAATGAAAGGACTTCCAGGACAACTGGTAGAAAAAAGCAAAAGCACTTTTGGGAGAGGAGAGACAACACTGGAGATCTGTCAGCAGCCGGTATTTCCATGATCAATGTTCAATTTTTGCAGAATTTGGTCAGAAATTAAGGCAGCTTTTGCAACCCTCCTATCAGGCAGCTTTACCCCAGAGTGTCCATCCCTTTGGCAGCCCCTGCGTGGAGGCGCCGGGCTCCTGGGCTCCGGCACCCTCAGCTGCCGGAGGGGTCCCGGGAGCCCCAGGCTCCTGCAGCCCCACCAAGGGTGCTGGGCTCCCGGAGGCTCCCAGCAAGGACCGGGGGCTGTGGCCTCCCCCGTCCACAGCCTCATAATTTGGAGAAGCGGGTGGCAATTCTGCGGCTCTGGCTCACAGAGAGGATTTAGGAAATACTCGCTCTTCACTCAGAAGCCATTTCATCAACTCAAGTCAGAAGCAGCTGGATGCCTACAGAAAAATCTGGAAAACCAGCATTACATGTGGAAAGAAGAGGACAGAGCACTAAGAGAGATGGCGGATTGCCATTTTGTACTCACCCAATTAATATGCTCCTTCCTCCATTTGCTCACTTTGTCTTTTCAGGCTTCATAATCTCTGGTGAACAGATCAAGGGGTGGAGCTGAACTGGCAACTGTCACCTTATAACATCGCTCCTATAAACACATAGTACTAGCACAGGCAGAAGGCACCGTCGTGCTGATCATCATCCTCTGAGTCAGCCATTTGCAAACACCTTCTCCAGGCTGTCATCTTGCCACTATGAATTCAAAATCTGAGTCAGAACCCAATTTAAACTGCTATAATTAACAGTCCCGATTTAACCAAACCTAGCAGTTTGTCATGTTGCATTCTCTGCATCCATCTGAGCATCTYGCGTTTGGGCTCCTTCGTGCTCCTCTGCTCAGCCCCTTGTGCTGCGAAGAGGCTCGTGCCCAAAGAGCATCAGCGGTTTTAGGCTCCCGTCGGGGCAGAGTCCAGCGGCAGCCGAACAAGAAAACTCATCCATGCCGGATTCGTTTACTTGTTAAATAGCAAAGTACCAAATGTGATGGACTGGATGCTGCTGCACGCTAATCTATAAATACTGATGAGTAAAAAGGGGGTGAAGCTTTGCAAGTCATTTGTCAGTGAAACAGAGCTATTGTATAACGGAGCGGCCCACTGCAACGAGGGAGCTTCAGGGCAGAGCCCAGGCTGGCGAGGGAGAAACCTGGGTGCTGCAGAAGGGAAAGAGGAGTGGAAGCATCTTGCTTGCTAGGGAGCCCCAGGAAACTTAAGACCAGCCAAGATTCCTACGTAGAAGATAACTGTATATCAAACAAGCTAAACATGAGCACTCTTTCCCTTATTGTTTCTAAATGCTGTTGGTACTAATGAGTGCTTCACTCTGAGGAAGGTCTCTGGTCACTGTGGATGGCTTAGCAGTGTCCCTGCCTTTATTTTTAGGGAATTGCAAATAGGTGACTTATGGACTAACTCGTGCTTTTGCAGCCACAGGTGATGGCATGCCAAACCTGTGGGTGGAAACGTATTTTTGAAAAACGTGTCTTTTTAAGATTTAGGGAGGAATTTTTTCCCTCCACTTTCTTTCCATTGCTTCCTTTTCCTTCTCTCTCCATCCAGTCTGAAAGATGCATTTGGTCTTTTGTGTTTTGCTGTTATTTTTACAGTGCTGCCTTGAGGCTGCCACTAAGAGCTCCTGTCTCTTGACCCACGTGCTGAGCAAGTGCAACTGGAGAACCATCTGCTGCCCAGAAGTGCTTACAATCTGCATCAATTGGGAAYGCCTGAAGAGATTAACTCAAATTCATATAGCAGATCAGCAGTCATGTTGGGATAGACTCCATGCCTCCAAATCTGATTTAGGTAGCCTATGCCCTGAACTGCACCCATTCTGCTGTCTCAACACTTYGCTGTGATTCCTCTCCATCCTGCAGCCTCCTATGGATGCCCCCTGTGCGTATCCCTCTGCGAACACACCCAGTTGAGCCTGTTGCAATGGAATTTTTTTTATGATACTTATACATTGCTCTACTTTCTTACAGAAATACCTACATGTCAAAAATTATGGAAATTTTTAAAGAAGCCACTGAGAAACCCATGACTCCCATGCTAGCTGTGTCAAACATTCATATTTAGGTGTTAATCAATTTGCAGTCTTCTCATGATGTTCTCTTCATTATTTTAGCATCAGTTTTACATATCACTGTATAAATGATCATTACATGTCTTTGGAGAGAAAGAGAAATACATTATTGAAAATACGTTTTTAAATGTCTACAACTGTACATTTCCACGCTGAATCAGAAAAGTACACAGGGTTTCAAATCAAACTCTTCTCCTTCACTAGCTATTATAGAATCTGTGTATACACATAATAGACATATATATAGTACTATATATCTGCATATACACTTACATATGCAGAAAAAATCCATGGAGTTCTCATTTACACTCTCAATGACCGAGCTGAGAAATAAAAAAATCTTGCTTCATCATACATCTTTCTACTTCAGTGAATTATTTTTTATTGATGTTGCAAGTCTCAATTTTAAACCCAGTTTTGATGAAAAAAGTGGCTGATCATCTGCCCTGTTATTATACAAAATATATTTCTATCAAGTGGAAGGAAATATAATTTGTAAAATGATCAATTACATAATGATTATAGTGGAGAAATACATTCTCTAACATAATTTGTGAAATGGAGGAATTTAATATGAAATAGTAGATTTCCAAATTTATACAAATAACACCAGATGGCGAGTAGCTAGTTTTAATTAAATTAGGTTTGATAATTATAGCTTTTTAATTTTTAGGTTTGACTAAGATTAGAAAGAATGTATTATTTCCCTGTAAATTTATTTTTAGTTTCCTTCCAAGGTTGCGAATATTGCATTATTTGCCACGGTCTGAAGCAGCAGAGGGCTGCGGTCAGCTTTCTGGTGGCTCGTTTCGGCCTGCCTTGGTCCTGCTTCGGCAATTTGGAGGATGCAGCGTGCCGCGCTTGGGCTGGGACCCCCCTGACGGGAGTCAGAGTGACTTTTGCCAATGGAAGCAGGAGGGAGTTTCTGCCACGGCACCAAAATATGTTTTCACAGCCCAGTCTATTGGCTCCCGCACTGCATTTCAACTGCTTTCGAGCAAAGGAAGAAGCCTAATGAGAATGATGTCCTTGCGGTTGCGCGGAGTGGGATGACCTGCGCTCCGCCACTTGTGTTTCCGTGCTGTGCCTGCAGTGAGCTGTTTACCCACGCACACATTTGCACTTGCTGCAGCTTCTGTCCTGCGACATTTTCTCAGGGAGGACCGTGCAAGGGCTAAAGCCTGGCCAGCCGCCCACAGCAATAAAGCGATGAGCCCCGGCGCTTGTACTCCGCTCTAACGCACCCTTTCTCACCACTACTTCTTTCCCGAAGTTCATCTGGTCTGGTCCCAACTTTAAGCTCACGGAGTCCCAGTGACTCCACTGAGTCATGGAAATATGCTTAAAGCTACAAATGTGTCCAAGCCCTTTTTAGACCGTGGACAGAGTCCAAAGCCTATCTTGCAGGACCAACTCCCTGATAATCAATGCTCACGATCCCATGGGAATCACCTCCTGCCTTTGGATCAAGTCAAGTGTAGTTGGGACCCATATAATTGAGTCCATTCTCACTTACAGGCTTTGCAGTTTCAGCTACAAGCCCAAATGAACGCTTTAATCAACTGTTTAGGTCACATCTGCAAAACAGGTGTTGGCTTCAGTAATGTCTGAGAATGCTCAGCTTCTCCCCAGCAGCAAGATGTTGCAGGTAGAAATATCCATATGAGAATAACTGTGAGACATTTGCTCCTTCAGGCCTATCTGATGCTCAGGGGAAGGACTCTCCCAGTGTGACTGAGTTTGTGGCATACTTCTCAATTGCTTGAGCTATTAGCCCATCTCCTGGAGCCTGTACACCATAAAAAGAGGTGGGGTGGGGAACGAAGAGGTTTGATTCATTGGATCATCACAAGGCAATATTCAAAGGCACGTGGATATTGTAATTGTAACTGAATATTATAGTTATAATTGCACATTATAACTTGGAATTTGAATATTGCAATTAAAAGACGTGTTCAGGATCTGCCTATATCTCCTGGAAACAATCAGATGCTTGTGACTCCCAGCAAACAACATTTTAGACTGCAAGAAGCCAGTCCAAGGGCTTACTCTCCATTTTGGATGACATTATGAAGCTTAAAAGATGCCCTAAATCATGTCCCCCCTGCAGCTTTCTTAGAGCCAGCACTTGGGCTGGCACACAGGCAAGGTGGTGCTGTCCTGCCTCCTCTCTCTAAAGTCCTTTTTCTTTTATCTCAGTTTTCTCTCAGTAGGGTTCTTCTTCCATTATCTGCCTAGTGCAAATCCCATCTCCTGCTCTGCTTTCTTTTTTTGTGTGTGCTGAAAAGTGGCCTCCCTGAATTTGTATTATATTGATTATGTAAATCAGCAGTTCTCCTCTAGATTGCTTTTTCTTTGTGAACGGGGAGTATAATTTGCGGTCTTCTACCTGGTAATTGTGAGGATAATTTGAGCTGTCTCTTTGTGGAGTCATCAGTGACTGTTTTAATTTCCATATGTGAGCAGTGCTCTTTTTTTTTAACTTTTTGCCTAATCCTGCCTCCTTCTGAACTGCTGGATTGATTCTGCTGTTCGTAACAGCATCACCTGAAGTGTATTTTGGAATTTCCGCTGCTAGTGAGATTGAAATGTAGCTACAATGTGAGAGGTTTTTCAACATTTCCACAAAAGACATAATCCCATAACTATCAGCCTGACAATAAAATTGTCTCTCTGTAGTGGAAAAATTGAGGACCCAAATATGGTCACTTTTTTCAAATGTTTCAAAATGAAGTAAAACAATACCATTTTGTTGTGAATAGTACATATCTTTCATTGACCTGAAAGATCAAGCCAACTATAGATATCAAAATTAAAATAATGAGAGGTTTGTGACATACTGTTCTTTTATTCAGCACCGAACGCAACCCACTTACAACGTGTGCCATGTAGCACATTTAACAGCAAATGAGATTTAATAAATCTATTCACAAGGTTTCTAAAGGATAAAGGAAAAAAATCTAATAGCCTCTTACTGGMAAGTGTCTTAGAAAAGACCGTTGCTTTATTATGCCATTTTAAAAAAAGCACTGCAAGCAGTTTCTTTCTCCCTTGTTGATATGATATTGGTATTGGCTACATACGGAAAATATGCTGAAGGTTTTATAAGTTGCAGGTGGAGAAGAACTCTGAGCCAATAGGCTTAGGTGTGAGACACCAAGCCAGCTCCCTTTAGTGTCAGTGGTCCTCTGGAGATAGCTCCCAGAGCATCCAGAGGCTGCGTAGAGCATAAAGCCAGGATGTCTCTACAGTGCCCTGGGCAGAACTAATGAAAACATGACCATGGCGCTCTCTTCAGCTTTCCAGTTCAGATCAGACATTTCAAGCCTGCCCCCCGCAGAAAATCCACGTAAGATCTGGTTGTGATCGAATTAGTTTCTTTGGGACCGAGTTTCACTAGAAATTGCACCATTAAAAAAGAGAAAATCTCTTAAGATGTAGCAAAATCTAAAAAAACCTCTCTCAAATTTCTCACCAAAACATTTCTCCACAAAAAAAAAATTTTATGTTGACTAAGGAGTTTTATTTTTATAAACTCACAATGTTTCATTCTGCTATTTTAATTAAGAAAAAAATATATCAAACGCTACATAAAGTTTTCTAAATGCAAAATAGTTTGGAAAAAAGTATCAGTATGTTCCATTCCAAAAATGTCCAACACGGGTGACATCTTGACCCAATCAATATGCTTTTTTTATTTCTGTCTGCAAGAGAAATGTCATCGTAATTAGTACATTTTCATGAAATATTTCCCTTTGGACAAACTGGCATTTTCTAACAGGAAAATATTCTGTTAGAAAATTTCAGATCGATGCTACTGTTAACGCACTACTCAATTGCACCTGCAAATAAACTCATGCATCTGGGCTCTGTTGAAATCAGTGGTAATTCTGTCAGAGGCTTCAAAGAGTCCAGAATTACAAATGTGTAGGTACGTGTGTATGAATATACGTATCTGTATCATTTATGTGTATCATCTATCTTTTACATATCTATACCTAGATAATTATAGCTCCTGCTATATACACACCAGGAAAATGACTGGTCTAACAGATGGGAGTCCTGCAGGAAACCCTAAGAAGAGCCAGGGTTGGGGGAGAAGGGAGGCAAAGGCATATGTTTTGTTGTAGCTTGAATTACCAGAGAGCTAATCCCCAGGAAGGGGGTACATTTGACCTTCTGCAGCATGGGGAAGGTTAACCTTTAATATTTCTCAATCAACACATTCCAGGGGAAACTTTCTGTTTCGTTGCAGTATTAAAAAAGCATCAAGGTATTTGCATTTTTAGCAAGATGGAGATTCTAGAGGATTTTTTTTTCAGCACTAGTCATGCAATTTGTCAACACTGTACTAGCTCAACAGTCAAATGAGACTCACTCTTAATTCTCGAGATGTGGCCAGTTTCCCAAATCTAAACAATGTGGCCCAAGATGTTTATTTTCATTCTTGGTTAGCTGGTTAATGGTTTGAATGTGATATTAAGCATCGTTATCAACTGGTGAAAGATCAAATGATTGAAATTAATAAGAAATGCTACATTTCAAAATGTAAGGGGCAGTATTGCTCCCATGAGAACTCCCTGATAGATTTAGGGTACAGAGAGTCAATCCTTTATCAGCCTGCCTTGTTCTTAAATATTCTGATATCAAACTGAACACTAAAACATGACACTGGAATATTCCATGCAAGTAATAATTTAGTGATAGAAACTCGTATCCTCATAGGAAAAATTTCAGAAGTAGGTGAAGTTGTTTGAATGGAAGGATTGGGGTAAAAAAGTCTGCGAATGACCATCAAGAACACATTTTCAAGGCATGCACAACAGTGCTAAAAAATACAGATACAAATACGATAGGCTAAAAAATAGGCTAACAAATTTTCAACGCATGCACAATAGTACTAAAAAATACAGATATAAATACAATAGCCTAAAAAATACAGATATATGTTCTCTGTTAGCAGCGTGTAAGCACAAGTGTGTGTGTGTCTCTGTGTGTGAGTGCATGTCCGTGCACATATGCACGGAGTTATGCAGCAAGGGCATCCCTTTCTGTTTGACATCTACATAGAAATACCTTTCCCCACTAGTTCTGCTTTTGAAAAGTCAGTAATATTCTTTGTCTTAAGACCAGTGCAAAAATCCTCTGAGATTCGTCTTCCATTCTGACCTTAATTCTGTTAGTCATGTCTAGATATTTTAGCAATCTTTAGGTTAAAGTATGATCTATCGCACACATTCAGAGAACAGAAGCTTTAACTTCAAATTTTTCTGCTTTTGTGTATTTATGTCAGAGCTCTAGCATTGCTCTTTCAGTGGGGAAAGAGGGATGGATTATGGGCTTGTTATCTGGCCAGGAGTTTCTGTACTTCAAAAAATACAGGTCTTGATAAGCTGTCCCCCCTAGCAAGGAAATTAATATCCCTGTTGGGTTTCTTAGGATAGTAGGTTCTGTATATGCCAAGTGTCTGTCTATCCCTCAGCATTTGCTGTAAGAAATGTGCACGTGTATGTGTAAATATGTGTACAAATGTGCATAAATGTGTACAAATATGTATATGAATATTTGTAATTATATATTATGATAATTAAAGAGAATGTCTCTGTACATGGAGCTGAAATGCTGTTTGTTCTGGTTGCCACGTTCTGCGGATTCATATTGGAAGCCCTTAGATTGACTTCATCAACATACCACACAGAATCGGCAAATGAGGCTTCAAAATCTTGGGTTAATTACAAAAGCAGAATCAGAAAGGTTAAAAAATGTTAAGGTGCATCATTGGGGCTGCACAACCTATTGAGCACCAACTGATGAGAATTTATTGTGGGAGTTAAGACAGGCACACGCCASGAGTGTAAGAGGAATTAAAGTGCACCGGAGTGCTCTTTTATATCCAGTACTCCTGATAATGTTCTCACATGCTCATAGGAATAACTCCACATTTGATTTTAAATGTTTAACTGGCTGGACGGTGATCTCTATCTATCAAGCACTTAAAACTCACCACTGAGGTATCTGGGAACTCACGGCGGGCATCCACTGATATCTTAGCAGTATGGTTTACAGCCCCTGAATGTTTACCGTAATATTTTTACTTTTCTGATCCCCAAGACCATGCTCTGGGATCACAGGCATATGGTGACCTCTGTTTAATCTGTAGAAGGAGATGAAAGAGCAAACCTTGCTAATGCACCCGCACTCTCTCTGTCTGGCTACGGGAATGAGCATGATGTTTCTGTTATAAAAGACTTCACTGCTTGCATTAGAGATGGTAGTGAAGTAGCCTGAGGGATATGCTTGTGTGTTGTGCTAACAACATATGTTAGATCTATGCCAACATCCTCCTTGCTCACTCTCCCAGGTGCCTTACTACAGCTGAGACACAAAGGCTGGTGGTACCTGCTCCAAGGGGAGAAGAGCCGCGACCAAAGAGGTAGATGCTGGAGACAGCTTTCAGGAATGGAAAACATGAGTTATGTGTCATGCATTTGTTTGGTTTCAGAGCTAGCCGTAAATCCAGACCCCTGGTAGGACCTAATTACCTCCCATCTGAACACTAACTCAGAAGCTAAATGCTGTCGAGGAGAGATGGGGACTCATTTCCAAGAACACAGGCACAAACACATTTTTATTGGCCATAGAGAATGGTACTGTGTGTGCCAATATAGCATGGATGTCTGACTCAGAACATAAAGTGCAGGTGCCAGCAGCAAGAAGATGCTGCTAAGACATACCAGCTCTCTGGGACTGCAAAGTATCAGCTGTCCGGGGAGACCAGAACTGGGAACAGAAAGAGCCGCTGATGACTGAAGACATGTTTTCTTTGCCATCTCATCAGCTCCCCTCGTGGTCTTCACCCTGGAGTCGGAGTACAGAGCCGTGGCAGCGGGAGTGGTGGAGCTGCCCCTTCTGAGACTCATCCAAAATCTCTGACCCCCTCTTCCTCAGGGCAACTTGCAACCACAGAGACTCTTCATCCACATGGGAGAGGAGTGAGAGGACAGTGTTAGATAAATGCAGCTATTCCTCTCCTCTTCACGGGATGTTCCTGGCAGCAGATAAGACCTCGTGGCTTGCCCTCATCCCTGGAGTCTGCTCTAGGAGGTAATCTTCGGAGAAAAGAAAATCAACAGCATTACTGTATTTTGTACAGGGTCTTGCACAGTGTATCCCTGCTCTGACTGGGCCTTTGGGCACACCAGACCTACAGGTAATAACAACAAACAGTGACTGTCTCTRAGGATAAGAGCGGGAAATGAAATTGTCTTTGGATAAAAATAGTTCCTTTTGATTGTGTATTTTCTGCTGGCTCTTTGCCTTCAGGCAACGTATGACAACTTGAGGAGCAGGGGTTTTTATCCCCTAGGCAATGTTTTATTGCTCTCTGCCTTAAAGTCAGTCAATATTTGTAATCATCTGTCCATCCCACAGGTAACTGCAGGACTTTTGGGAAAAAAAAAGAATGAAGATGGCAGCACAGTTTCTGACAAGATTTGGAGAATTAAGATGACAAAAAGCAGGCTGGCGGGCTTAAACCTCCTGCACTGATCCGAGAGACTTTCTTGTTTTATACATCCTGCTGGTCCTTTATACTTTAATGTTATGCTTACTATGCAAAACCCATGTAGGTGCAAGTGTATGTCTTTCTGTGTGTGTGCACTCGCATATGACTATATTTGCTTATTTGCATCCGTGTATGAATACATGCAGCACGTGTGGGTGGTGAGAAGCTACAGGAACATTTTCAAGGTTGACAAGACCAAAATTTGATCCTCCTTCAACCGGCTGGGTTTTTCTAAGTGCGTGCTGAGRCAGCAGGAGAAAGAATCCCCTTTTGGGCTGAAGGATGCAGCGAGACCGAGGCTGCGGGAGGATAAAAAACCCCAGTTCATCAGCTTGGTGCCGAAGAGTTAACTCAGCACACGAGGTTTTCTGTTAGCACAGTTATGCTGCCAACAAGCCTTAATAGTACGCACCTCCTCTCCTCCCTGGTACCAAATGCAAGCCGGCAGAAACTTGCCTGGAGATGAGTCTCTCAAACTCTGCACACAGGATCCTAACGGCCCGCATCCCTTGCCAGCTATCAGTGACAGAGCTGACACGGAGAGGCAAGAGAGGGCACAGCTGGCACGCAAAACCCTGCCATCAGCATGCCCGCATCTGCTGAATCTGTTGTGAGCAGTTCACCCAGCTGGGATTTTAATACGGCTACATCCCTCCTTTTGGAAAGTGGTATTTTTCCCCCTTAATAACAGAGATGTGAAAAACAGAACCAACACCAAATTAAATGTTTTTAGGGTAGCACACGTGTGTGAAATTTTAGGCCTGTTGACCTTGGCAGGGTCCCCGTAAGAAATTAGTACAAAATTAGTGGCATTTGCTGTTCTGAAAGGCCGTCAGCCATGAAGGCAAAGCCAGGCAGAGGGAGAAGTGGCCTGCTGATGCAGGGCCCAATCCTGGAGATCCTGCCTGCGATCCCGCAGCGCTCCGCAGGTTTGGGTGCAGGGTGCCTGGTGGGTAGTGGCGAAATGAGGGGGTGGATGTGTGGCACAGTCAGTCCTACGCTTCACAGTTCCTCAATTGCAGCTGCCATCAGTGGGAGTTTATGGCACCAGGCACCCTACACCCAAACCTGCGAAGCGCTGCGGGAGCTCACGGGTGCTGACAGCTCTTGTCACCTCCTGGGAAGTGCTTAGACCCACACAGGACTGGGCCACACACACCACTCCCACCTGGCATCTCGCCTTTCGGCTACTGACGCCGGCTGCGAACTCTAACAGATGTTTTTATTCCATGGATGGACAGACAGCTCCCGGCTTGACCCGGCAGATTCCTTGCCTTTCTTCCACGGCCTTTATATTTTAGTGAAACACCTTAAATAGCATTTGTTTTCTGCTGACCCATATTCTTAGCACAGGTTCAAACCCTGCCGGCAGCTGCTCCAGGTTCAGCTTGTTAAATCCTCCCTGGGTAGCTGGGGAAGCAGAATTCCTTATCTGGGAGGAGCACCAGGTGCTAGGAGCAGGGGAGGGAAATGTAAGGGTCAGCCAAGTTCCTGGAGGCGCTAGGGCTGAGCCCCATGTTCGGTTTCTCTTCTGCTGTGACTCCTGCAAGCCAAAGCCCCTCACAGGCATGAATCTGAGCACTGATTTAAAGGCTGCGTGCTCTGCTAGAGGTAGGGCAAGGATTTAGGGCTGGAGATGATTTATGAATCCTGATGCTGGATTTTGAGGTGCCTGGTCCTTGGGGTGGAGTCCAGAGCCAGAGACGAGGTGCTGAGTTCCCTGCACCTCTGAATAAAAGCCAGAAGAGCCAGTGGGCTCAGTGTAGGTTACCCCATATGAAATGCTGACACTGGCTGTATAACGTAACGGCACCACTTCTTCCTCCTTGTAGGACACGGATGCATGCACGCTGCAAGAAAGACCTGATTTCCAATTGATGCTCACAGAGCTGAATGCATTTGGGGTTCCCTTCTTCCTACCTCCTCCCCTTTTGCACAGTATCCTCGTGACAAGGACTTGGGACGGCGGAGATCCCAAGCAAAAATCCCTTTTCCCTGAATCTCCACTCCTTCCTCTTAAAACTGGTCATTCTTCAGAACCAGATACGGAATTTGTTAAATTTTACTTTCTCCTAGCACGGGGACATGCGGTTGCCAGTCCTTGCTCCAAGAGGCTCTTTTTTTAGGCAAGATTCAAGAGCAGGGTAGTCCCCAGGAAGGTGGGAAAATGTGGATTTGAACTTCTGCAGGCAGGAGAGGAAACTGAACCTGTATTTGCCACAGCTGGGGTGAGTGCCTTCACCACACTGCTAGGAGGTAAATAATATGTCCTTGTTTTCTCTATCCCCACTTTCTGCTAAGAATCCGTTTTCCAGCCTGGACCACCTGCAAAATACACAGTTTGTGGATGTCACTGGGCTTAAGCATGCGATAAGGGCTGAGTTGCTAAGCTGTGATAAGGTACTCGGGTACTTAGGGATTCGAGAGAATACAGCTGTCAGAAATGTAGCTAAAGATTTGAGGCATCCGCAGGAGCAGGCACAGGTTTATAGGCTCTTACTCCTGTACTGGGTTACCAGAATTTGCCCATATCCTTTTCCAGATTTGAGCCTTGCCCTGTTCATAGCACAGTAATAGGGTTCCACCACCAATCAGTTTTATTAAGTCTCCTGAAGTTGCTGAATTATATTTTGCCTCCAAAGCCACTATGGTATAATGAATGCTTATGTTGTACGCCGGTGAGCCCACAGCRTATGGTCCTTCCAAGAGCAAAATATTTTCTTTTCAGTCTGATAACTCATTTGGAAGTCTATAAATGTAGAGGGCAATCCCATATTTCCCCAAACAAGAGATGAGCAAGGGGATTTTTTTTGGTTCCCTGATGGAAAAAGATGCTTAATTACAGACCTCAGAAAGAACTTAGGCAGCACTGTAGTTGCAAATACGACAAAGAAGATCAATCTTTCAGAGATGCGGTAACAATGAGTAGACCAGAACGGACCCATTAGCAGCATGAACCCATTACACTTGCCTAAATATTTCTAAAAGAACTGAGTGGAAGCAGACAAACAGGCACCAAAAAATCCTGTGGAATGACTTTGTTGAGCTGGCCAACTGCTCTGTAGTTCCCAAATCCACCTTTTCATAAACTGGAGAGGAAATAATAGGGCACTGCAAACGCTTCTATTAATTGACCATACTCTGATATTGCAAAGGTAAAAAATGATCATTCACCCCTCAATTTAAGGAATCCAGGGAAAGTCCCTTCTGGTTTAGCTCTGTTGAAGAGATATTGCATGGGGATATATTTTAGTCTTTAATGACAGTTTGGATCAGACAATTAATCTCTGTCTTTAATGATGAAGATGTGGATAATATTGCCAGCTTACTACTGTAAGTTGTCGGTGTCGGATGAAAGTTATTATGGGAGCAAAAAGTGATGGTATGTTTCTTCCTGGTCAAACGCCTACAGGAAAATCCCGTGCTGGCTTGCTGGCCACAAACAGAACTCACACAGGGAAAATCAAAGTTCTGCTGAACTTCAGGAGTCCCAGCATTTAGTCTTAAACTTCAGATTCTGTAGGAGGAAATGCGAAAAAAGAGAATAACACTTGCATTTTTGGAAAGAGACAAAGATCATTTAAACCCTGTCTGGGAAAGAGATTAAGTACTTGTTAAGGGAAGCCAGAACTGCAGTAGAACATTGATTTTTTTTTTCTTTTCTTTTCTTTTTTTTTTTTTTTTTTTTTTTTTTTTGTGCCACACATTCACTCCTAATCCAAATAAAGATTTCCCTTCTCAGATACTTTTCTCTCAGGAGTTACTGAACATTGTGACACTTTGAGGGAAGGTGTCTGCTCTGCTCCTGCCCTTTCCCACTTTTTTTACAGAGGTGCTACAGGGCTCCAGAAGTTCCTTACCCTCCTCTTGGAGCAGTCCCCAAGTTCAAGCACTGCAGAGACCACCAGAAGGTGCCTGTGCCAAGCACTGAAGGCCTCTGCTGAGATGCTGTGGGCATTCAGGGCAGGGCTGAGGCCACAGCAGAGCCTGGAGGAGATGCCACATTTCCCCCCAGGAGTGCTAAAACACTGCCAAGGACCTTAACGCTCTCCAGAGCAGCCGAGGACACAGAAGGCACAAGCGTAATCCGTAACCATATTGGTCCCTTCCCTCCCACGCCGCCCCCTCGCCTCCCACACACACCCACCCTGCTGTGATCTGTGTTCATGCAAAGTGACATTACGCTCGGGCACTTTTTGAATACCTGAGTCCCTGAGTCAGACAGACAGACTTGTCTGTAATTTCCTAAGCTCTGCCATGGGTGGTTACAGTTGTCAGTTCTGGCATCTGCCAAGAAGCCCCCTTGAGACTGGATCACCAATAGACTTTTGCCAGGGCTTATGTTCTGTACTGAACATCCCGCAGGAGCAGCTTGGCTATGTAAAAAACCACTAGTCTGCAATATTCTGGATTTCTCAGAGAAGCCTCCAACATGCTGACTGGTACCTAGGGGCTGTTATGTGCCCCAGCAAGTCAAATACATGTCATTACAAAGTAACTGCAAGGGTGAATAATGTATCACACATCATCATTTGAACATATGGACTCGCAGATTCTATGTAATAAGCAATAGTCTGTGTTTTGCTGGGATCTCATAAAGCTTGGGGAGTAGGTTATATATTTGTGTAGTGTGATGTGGCAGTCCTTCGGCTTATAAGTCCCCACAAAAACAGAGGAGCTGCCGCAGCCCTGCAGTGATGCTGCTGGATGTGAGACTGGTCAGAAATGGACATCTGAAGGAAACCACCAGTTTTAGGTCTATGTGCGTCAAGTCCCTGAGCCCATTCTAGAAATGGCAGTGCTAAACCCCAGCTCCACAGGGTGCCTAACCAAAAACTGGCATAGGTTATGCCTCCTCTAGTGAAACAGGCCCAGGGCACAGGCACAAGGGGTTGCATGCTCTTCTCCGCACTGTCAAATGGTTAGTATGGGCCCTGGAAAGGTTTTGATGTGGCTTGAATAGTGCTCTTCCAGACAGCGGCCAGGGTCAGGGACTGCCACAGGCCAGAGTGCTCTCGTGGCTGGGCACCGCGAGGGGAAAGGATTTCATTACTCCCGTTTATGCACCTGGCATTCGACACACATAGGTCCAAAGCTGGGAGTATCAGCTCAGCTCAGCCCTGGAGCTCCTCCATCCCTACCCGTGCCTCCCTGCTGAGCCCCACTGCCCCAGGCCAGGCTGCTCCACCAGCACAACTGAAGGYATCGCCTCACCTTGCTAACATCCTGGTGGCTACAAAATTCTCCTGGAACAGGGGACTTCTGGGCTCAAACACAAACACCACCAGCTAAATCTGGCCTAACCCCAGCTCTGCAGCCCSGTCTTGGTACAGAAAAGCAGGGGCAGTGAGCAGCAGTGTCTTCATCAGCTGTTTTTCTAGAAGGGGGAGTGTTTCTCTGCAGGTTGCTCGTGCTGAGGACGTCATGCTCTGTGTCACACATAGACAGAGTGACAGCTGTGACAGCTGTGACCCAACYGTCCTGATCTCCCATGGAGCATGGGTAAGTAGCCCTGGTTCCTACCCCAGGGATTCAGGACTAGGAAGACCAAGGTCTGATGCCGTAGCGCCTAGGAGCAGGTGGGCTTTCTGAYGGATCTGGAGTTTGCTGCTACAAATGGGAACCTCGAATTTCCATTCTATGGGGAATTCCAATATTTTTCATTCATCGTTGGCATAAAAAGCCCCCAGGTTTAAACTTCCCATACTGCAGATTTTTGTGAGGAAATATAATTGCCGTCAGCTGAAAGGTTTTGCTTCTATTTTGATTTGGAGACCTTTTTCACTTTTGTAATTTAATTTTTATATATGAATAGAGAATAATAATTATTTTAATTATAAACAATATCAGATATGATAATGCAATAATTCATTAGTATTCTAATTGGTAAGTGTTACTGTAACTGGTATTTGCTTTGGTAATTGGTATTTTAATTGGCAATTGCTGTTCCAAATGGCCATTGGGGTAATTCTTACTAGTGACTGGTAATTACAATGGAAATTGTTAATTGGTATTCTAATTGGTTTGGTAATTCATATTTGGTTTTCTCATTGGTAACAGAGCAAAGTGGTCATTTGTAATAGATAATTGGCTTGGTAATTGATTTAGCAATTGGCATTGTAGCGAGTACAAAATAAGTGATCAAAACACACTCATTTATTAATAATATAAAATATATAACATTTTGAAATGAAAGCTACTTTAGGAAACCGACAATCAAATGTTTCCAAACCAAAAAACTCTTACTAAAATGTCTAATTTTAAGAAAAATGCCTAATTTTAAGGACTTATTTTTAAAAACGGGTATTTGTGGACATCAACAAGATCCTTTCAATGTTTCAATTTCAGCAAATAGTTATTTTCCATTAAATAAGTATTCTCCTGGAGAATTTTTGACTGACTTAACTGTACCATCCTGTGGCATCAACACCCAAACCTGCTACAGAGCTGGTCTGTCACCCGCCTGCTACCCCTGTGGGATAACATAGCAGGGTGAAGCATCTCTGCAGGCACATAGGCAGTTTTGTAGCCACTTACATCACTCGCATCCCCATGGCATCAGCATAGCTGCCTCTGAAGAAAGTCCTAAATGTTATGAACCAAGGGTGAGTTTACAGCAGCAATGGGTGAGGGCTCTCTTCTCCTCTTATTAAGATGACTTGGCATGTGCAAGAACACATGGCAGGGGATCAGCCCCACAGCTGAGCTGGTCCTACTGAAACCCACCCCTGACAGTACCCACTTGTACACCTCCTGGTCATGGTCCCTGGCAGAGCATTTCCTCATTATCCTGCTTTGAAACATCCCCTCCTGAACTATCATCTGAACATCACCTCTCCTTGCAGATAGGGCAGAATTTTCCCCGATATTGCTCTTCAGCAGGTATTTTTAATGCTGTATGAAGTCAGATATGGTAAAAGAAGCTGGATCAGCCCATCAAGCAGATTGTTCCTCATTTCCCATATACACGTGATGACTGTTTCCAATACTGGGGGTCCTTTGTTTGACATTCTGCAATACGGGGAATTCATAGTGAAATCCACTGGGTGGGAAACCACGTGACTTTAAAAAAAAAAAAAGACTTTGGAGTGCTGAGATATGCTAATGACACCCATATAAAGACAGCAAGACTAAGATCTGAAGGGAAGAGTAACTAAAATTGCTCACTACAGCCTTTGATGCAAAAAATACTTGGTTGCTTATATAACTGATGGTACAAATTTTCACAGAGAAATATCCAGAACTGCCAGCGCTATTTCTGTCCTATTATGGCCTTTGGAAAACTATTGATTTTGTTTGTTTCAGATGCATCAAGTTGAGCTCCAATGTACATTCTTCCTGGCCAAAATGGTTTGCCTGAAGATGTTTGAATATCTGGCTCATTAGACTGTGTGCTTCCATGATCAGCATAGAAATCCAAGATACAAAAGACCCCTTTGGTCATCCAGCCCAACCCTTGGCACTACAGAATTGTTCCCTCTCCCTCCTATACACTTTTGACTGTTTTATCCAGCCCAGTTGTAAATGCCTCGGATAATGGATTCCCCCTGGAAAACCGCTCACCACCAGTGACCACTGTTATTATAAACTGGGACTGGGATTACATCCAGTTACAAGAAGGGACATTTCAATGCGATATGTACAAAAGGAGAATGGAGGAAGCAGCCAAAGGAAAGCTATGAACTGAATACAAAGAACCTGTGTTTCAAAGTAAAAGACCCACCACTTAACAAGACAGTATAATTTTTGAGACTGCATCTATTTCAGACAATCAGAAAGTAATTTGGACCTTTAACTACAAAACAGAAATTCCTCAGTTGGGTGGGTTTTTTCCATCAGCCAAACCTCCTTCAGTGGGTAGCAGGAGTTTTGATGAGAGTTCAGTTGCTAAGACAGACATTTTGAGGGCCTGACCTTCAAACTGTAAAGTTCTGCTTGTAATTTCACCTACCTAAATTCCAAGAGAGATTTCCTTCTGTTTCCTCTACTTCAAATAATAATAAGGACGGGCAATTATTTTTAAGAGGATCCTTATAAACTGAAATATAAGGGTGCATTTCTAACATCATTTTTGAGGCCACTTTTATCCTTCTTAAATTATTTTCAAGCTCTATGAGGGTTTCAGCAAAACAATTCAAAATGCTTGTCTCCACTATCCAGTAATTCAAGGCTGATTTGTAAATCCTTACATAATGTTCATGGATTTTTCAAATGCTTCTCTTTTCTCTTATTCTTTTCCCAAGTCTTGTTTAATTTAACCAATCAAAAATCCATTTATTTCTGATGTGAAAATTAGTTAATGCAAATAAAGCCTGGCTGACATTTGCAAATCATTTGCCTGCAATCACTACTCTTTCCTCTTCCGAAACCACATTTACTCATGTCTCTGTGTGATCGATTGTGTCTTGGGTATACACTTTCAGATACATCAAGAAAACATGATACATTGCTGCTGGTCAGTACATGTGCCACATATTAATTATTTATTATTCACATGTAAGAGTTTTGGCCATGTCTACATTGGAGTCCACAACAGAGACTCCTTCAAAATCAATGATGAAGATACCTGAAGAAGTTCTTCCTACACAGCAAAGACACTAGCTGGGGGCAAAAATACAGTAGTCATACTGTGCAGCATTGTGCCTAACAAAGCCCATGTGTGCTGAGTTCTGGCTCCATGCTTTATTGATATACTGTATTGCTTCTGTATCCAGTGCAAGTATTAGTATGGGCAGCCTCATACCACACTCCTTTGCAGGGGTAGGCTTGTCCTTCATTAATCTACAGGCAGTGTTGAAGGATTTGCTACCTTATTTCTGCCACAAGAAAAAGCAAGAGAATCATAAGTCTTATTAAAAAGCACAACATTAAAGACTTAGGTTTCTACCTTCCCCCAGCTCCTCAGTTCTGAACTAACCTCTCCCCTGGCATCATCAAATGCTCATCTTCTCTTCTTTTGCATATATTTTTGAAGCTAGTTTAAGCTTGAAGCTAATCTTAAAGCTGGTATCAGCTTCTGGCTGGGGACACCTTCCATGCTAGTAGCAGTGCTGTTCAAGTAATTGCTAACATTACCAATTTGGCACTTTTCCTTTTTTTTTTCCTTCCTTCTCCCCAAGAGAAACTGCAGGAAAAATATAGGACATTTTGTTTTGAATCCTGACTTACATGTTTGATAGTTTCAGTACCCCTTAAAAAACCACAAGGTTACATCACCAAGTTAACCTTCACTTCTGCAAAATGCAGTAACCTCATGATCCTGGAGAAGGTGGATCAACGGCAACGTTGGCCTAAGGACCAGCAATCTTCAAGTGCACTGCCATTGCAGGCAGCAATGCAGCATGAGGATATCAGACAGGTTTAAACACATTAGCTCAGGTACTGGAAGCTGATTTACTGCGTTGGCACAGAGCTCTACATGTGCTAATTTAAGTTGCTTCTCAACTAACAGCTGTGTCCTTGCAGTAATTGCTATGACTTTTATCTGTTGTTTTCTAGAGTCTCACTACAAGAGAGGCCAAAGTGGAATCAACTCTATATTAAGACACCTACATTTTGGTATGTACATGCAGCTGTTTAGGTGTTAACCATAGCTGTCCAAGCCCCCAGGGTAAGTCAGCAGAGAGGCAGTCAGTGGAATTTGCAGAGTAATTCAATCCAACTTATAAACCTAGAGCTTGACTGGGTTTCCAAAACTAGGTGCATCTGATGTACCTGGATATCTGAGATGTCTACCCTGGAGCAGCAGGTATGATCAGGACCTACAGAAGATCCATGCACTTCTGAAAGGGTGGCTGTAGGCAAAATGGGATGTTCTAAAGAGGACTGGATTCACCTGAGGTGTGTCATTATGTATGTTCAGTAGTGGGTCACCTGAGTCACTTGCCATGATCTCTTGACTATATTGACTGGGTCTTCACAGACTACCATGGGAGCCCAGACACCTCACATGCAGAAACCTACAAGTAGTCACTCACGTTTAGGTGTCTTGATATGGAAGTGGCCGCCAGTTCCAATGTGTGCTTACAGAGTACATCATACTGATGAGCAAGTTTGCTGCTGTGATGACCCTAAAGGATGGATGTAGGCTTCAGCCTGTACTGAGGGACCAGACCACAGTGACTTCCCATTCTGGTGCACAGTAGTGTCTCAGTACACAAATAAGGGTACTCCACTCTTGTCCCTTCCTTCCCCCTCAGGTCCCCAAGATCTTTATCAACCTCACCTCTGCAAATGCTCACATAGTTCCAGGATGTACTATAGAAAAAAATTACTCCTCTATTCCTGCCCTTAACGTGTCATGTCCCATCCTCCACCTCCCAATATCTAAAATCTCCCCTTCCTTCCTGATGAGGTCAGGAAAGTTTTGCTTCATGCCTTTCATGTGGAACAGTCTAGCCCTAAAGACAAGAGATGACAGACAAATGAGGGTACAACATCCACCGGGAAGCGGGCAGAGGTGAAAAAGGACATGAGTAACCAAAAAAACAATGACGTAGCAGCTCCAATTAGACTCATCTTTGTCAGTGAGGGTCGGGGAGGGGGGTCAGCTAGGTTTCTTTCTTTCCTCTCTTCAATGTGAGATGGTGGTGGCTAGGCAGCTGGTGTGCTGTGACAGCTGCTTGTAACGCCATTCATAATTGCCCCATTGATACCTTGAGCTGCCTCTGGCTGTTTGTTGTATCCACCTGTTGTCTTTGGTCTGAGCTCCTAAACCCTGTGTTACAGGGGCTGTTGCTTTCCAGCATGCTCTCTCCAACCCTGCCACGGGCCCCCCTGTGCTATCACAAGGTAAGCAATAAATAATGAAGCACCCAATTATTTAAGTAACAGTGCGGCGGGAGTTGGTGAAAAGGTTTAAGCTAAGCAAAGTTGGATTTCTGGTGGAAAGATCTGGCAATTTGCTCCAAGCGTATGGGGTGTCATGGGAGAAAGCATAGATAAATTTGCAGGGGTAGGAAATGGAAGAAGAATTAAGGCTAGTGTTATCACTGGATGTGTTTTCTTATGGCCATTTGGCTCATTACTAATGTACTATTTCACCATCTCTCACTGCACTAATGTCAATGGAAAGAAAAAAAAAACAGTAAGAAAAAAATACATTTATGATGTTTTTGTATGTATTCTTTTATGTTCCTGTGTCCATATATTCCCAATATGGGGCTCTGGAACATTTGGAGTCTTCAGATCTGTAGAGACTTTCATCTGCTTCTAAACACTGCCAGCTCAACGGACAGATTGATTGCACTTGGGACAGGCAATCACRTTATAAAATGTTGTGTTTCATAAAAATACTTTGCTTTTTTTCTCCCACTTCAGCCAAGTTTTCCAGAGCATACTATCCAAAATTATACAAGAAAAGTAGTGAATTTACAAAGTATGTGTTATCTGCAAGAGACACTGACTCCAGTAGTCTTGCTGCCTGCACTGCATTCTATCGGAGAGGGAGGTGGCAAAAGCTGGAGCTTTTTATATAATATGAAGCTTCACAGTGACTTTACACACAGCTAAAATGAACTGATGAGGAAACTAATATTCAGAAAATACTGAAGACTCAATATAAAAGCTCTAGTTTGTCTCAGACAGTAAAAATCTGAACTTTTCCATGGAGAGTTTGTTCATGCCAGCGTGCCCATATTGTTTATCAGAACATCACATTCCTGAAGAATTTGACCTTGACTATGGTTCTTGTTGGGTAATAGAGGCCTACAGAAATGAAATCTAAAGTAATACAGAAGCACAGAAACTCTAGATTGGAAGGAATCTCTGGAGGTCATCTGATCCAGTCCCCATTCAAAGCAGAAGTCACAGAAGGTAGCTCGGGGCTCTCCCCAGCCAACTTCTGAGTATCTCCAAAGACAGAGACTCTACACGCTCTCTGGGCAGCCTGCTCCACAGCTTCACCACCTTCATTGTGAAGAAAAAAAAAAAATTCCTAATATTTAACGTGAATTTCCTTTGCAGCAACTTTGCCTTTTTTAGCCATTTGTTATAAAAGACTGAAAAGTCTTTACATCATCTCTTAGGTAGAGAAGGATTATCCACCTGCTAGCCTGAAGAACCTGCGCACAGAAACATTTTTACARGGAACAAGAATTCAAGCAAAATTTTAGGCTGATTTCCCAAGGAAAAGAGGTTCACAAGATCACATATTCAATGTGTTTGTGTCTGTCTGTTCCCCACTAATACTTTCTGAACTTGATAGTTTGTTTCAACCAAGTATGATGGAAGTATAGCAATCTCAGATGATAGATTACAAGTTTAATGAAAACCRGTGTGTGGGTAGATGAGATAGACCATTGTCAGTACCCTCATTGACAAAAAGCTGCAATTTGAACTCAATTGTTATTAGATACCTGAGGATCCACATGGCACAAAGGCATCCTGAATGCCCCAGCTAAAAGAAAAGATGTGCTCAGACAGCTAGCGTTGTATTAGTCATCAGAGAATCCAACCACGGGATACAAATCCATAGGGAACTAGGCTTCATTAGTTCTGCTGCTCATGAAATGCTTTGGTTTTTTTACCTTTACTCTTATGCTTCAGCTGAGCGGTCATAAATTTCTACCAGCAAAAAAGGTCCTTCATATAATCTCCCTTTATAGATCATCATTCTCTTACACGAGAAAGAGAATGGCTAAGAATAGCTGGTCAGATGATTTACTATTACAATTTTCTGTGGGTATATGGGATTTCTGGATGTCACTCAGCTGCCCTTAACAATAGCAAGGACACAATTGTTTCCATAGTAATACCCATTCCAAAGGGGTGAAGGTGTGTGTGTTGGGGGGAGAGTACAAAGCAAGTGGGAGGCACAGGTTACGCAGACTTGCATAAAGGACAAAAATCAGGCACAACAGAATTTGATCCTGCGATCCTTGCTATAGGAATTCCTCTTTTAAGGTCATCCTATTGCACTGAATCCAGCAGAAAACTGACTTGGGCAAGTATGCAGGCTAAGACTCTTTCACATTATAGACAATGTAAATATGTGGGAGAGCTTTATGTCTTTTGTCACGCTTCTGTCTTGAATAACTTAACCACAACTGCACCACTGTTAATGAAAGAAGACATCCCTAGTTTGTGGCGACAGGATAGTACACCTTGCCATGCTATTTCATTTCTTACTCGATCCAATAGACAAGTGTGGTCCAGCAGGTTAGCCTCCTAAATAACCTAATGGTCTAAAATAGATGGTCTCTCTGTGATTCTCTTAAAAGGAGTTAACCAAATAACAATTTCCTGACAAACAGGCTAAACATGTCTTACACCTTTTCATCTAAAAATACCCTCTGAACAGAGAAATTCTGCTGCTGCAGCATCTGTCAGAGCTTTTCTGCTGCATTCTAGTATTCTTGGTCATCCTAAAGAAAACAAGCATTGCAGAAACAAAGGAAAGCCAATGCTGAAGTAAATAAAACACTTCTGCCTCTTTCTTCTATGGTTTAATAGAAAATGCTCATCACATGGTCTCCCAGCTGCAGCAGGAGAAGTACCAAGAAGGTTTTAATAAAAATAGCTTTTATAAATGACTGAGGGAGGGTGGAAATCGAAGAATTTTTCTGCAATTCCATTTGTCCAAGATGGCTCCTGGTGCTGGTGCTAAAAGCTCTGGTATTGACTCAGCCGGTTATACGACCCTTTGAGCCAGAGCCAATATAGATGAGCAGAAGATAAGCTCAGGCCCCAGAAACAGGAAAAGGGCATTGGAACGTAGATAATAAAATAATCTAGTCCATCTTCTAGTCCTTAAATGATCCTGTTGTTTTTTTAATATTCTGCAATATGAGTTGTGAATCTAAATATTGTAGGGAAGTAGCTATGAAAAGAGCACATTTTATTTCTGAATCTCTTCCCCAGGTTGGAGTTCGGAAGTCAGCCTTCCCTAGCCAACCATAAAGGGTGCTTCCAAGACAGTGCTCTCCCAGGGAGACATCATGTTGTTGATTTTCCTTGAGATAAAACACATCTTCTGGCCCTTAATTTGTTTAGCGTTTTCTTTATGAAGTGAATTGATTCTGGAAGCCAAAAAGCCTTTCCCAACCACAAAATGATGTGAGAAAATCTAACTCTTCTCAACAGGGCTTCAAGATGGGGTCATGCCAAAACACAATCACAGGAGGGCTTCGTCTGAAGAACCCCTGTCCCACTGGCTGTTTGTCCTGCTCTCTTCCTTAAGTTAATGCTGCAAGGTGAGCTGCATGGGCTGATCCCAGGCTGATCTGTGCCCAGAACCTCACTGCCATTAAGGTGGATTTATTTTTCAGTGGATACAGGGGCAGTGTGGGACTGTGAAGTGATCAGTTGTTGGCATCCAGTTCCCCCTCGCCCTAGTAGAGAAAATGTTGAGTGGGCTTGAGCTTTGTGATTAGGGTTTTCTTGTTTAAACCTGCGGTTGTAAAGCACACACACGCACAACCTGCTTTACAGAGCTGAAAATGCTATATGACAATATAATGAACAATTTGTGGGTGGGAAGGGATAGCATTAGCAATCTTTGACCACATGAGCAAATGTAGCCACAATAATTGTAATAATTGTGGAAAAGGCCTAGAAAAGCTGGCAGAAGCAAAAGAAATAGCCAGACTGTCTCCTGAGGACCAGACTGTGATACAACCTGAGGGCTGGCACAAAAGAAGAGAGGGAAGTTTGTGTTTCTTTCTCCTTTGGAGTCACTGCGTGTTTCTCCTGAAATGCAGGAGGAAGCAGGTTCTCTAGGCTCACCACGCTTCCCTGTGCCAGGCAAGCTGATGGGAAGACCCAGGCTGGGGAGGGAGCGGAGGCTGAGGCGAGCCTTAAGCACGCACACCCTGGGCTGCCCAGGAGCACAGCTCTACCAGTGCACCGAGCAGAGTGTGCTATGACAGGGAAAAGACCCACTGCAGTCCTCTGCATCTTGTGGGGTTGGATGAGGAGAGTAGATTATGAGCTACCAATTCCCTTTTCCTTCTGCAGCGGTGCGTCTTTCTCTGGGATAGCACTTACGCACTGCTACTTTCAGCGCGTTTTATCATAGCTGGGTTTTACAGTCATTACGATAGCAGTTGAGCTCTTTCCCTCACCCTCCAATAATGGCCTTATTTTATTAAGTGCCGTACAAACACATACACAGAAACAGTGCCTCCTCCGCACAGCTACATCTCCGAACCAACTTGAGCTAGAAAATGTGTAGTTCTCATCCAAGCTCGTAATTGTTTCTCTTTTCTGTAACTGAACATGTATGCCACACAGACTGATATATACTGTCCCTATTTAAAAACTGACAYGATGGGTTGTTTTCATATCTAGCAGGAACAAGGAAAACGCGAACAAAAGTCAAGAGAGAAAACAAATCTGTATATTTCCATGAAAGAGCCAATCTATTTTAGAGTCATCTTAGGCTGTGTTTTCAGTTGGGTTTTGTTTGTTTATTTGTTGGTTTCCTTTGCTATGCTGATGAATGATATCGATTTGCATCACACAGAAGCTGCAGATACAATCCTATGCCTATTTCCATTAAATGCAACATTCAAAGCACCCAACATCACTTGGAGACTTTCCTGACTTTGATGCCTCTGTACACTAGCAAAGGTAGAGCATCAGGAAAAAGCTTTGTCATCTTGTTTTTCTCAATTCCTTCCCTTCACCACACAGTTGTTTTGTTTATTTATTTATTTTACGAACCCATTTTTTTTTTATATATTTTGCTATGCATATTTATAATGAAAAGATGATCTGTGTCCTCATTACTGCTCTATTGCTCGATGATGAAAAAACAAGTTAACAAAGGAAAATGCTTTTCAGTCAGCTCATAATGTTCCCTGCTGTTCAACTGGGACTGCAAAGAGTATGGTTTAATGAAAGAAGGTGAGAAGGTGAAAAAAAACCCTAATGAGGGTGTTTCTCTGCATTAAAAGATCACTTAGGAGCAGCAGTGATTTCCTTTGTGATAGAAAAATGTAAAAAAAAAGGTTCAAAAGCAGCATCCCCAAGGTCAAAGAGGCCCATCCTCTCTAACACAGTATACTCACTCTCCTCCCCAACAACCTCCTTTTTCCACCTGGACCAGCATTTTGTAATTTTCAGATGGTGGAGAGAAAAGAAACTCATGTGCCTCAGCCAGCTTTTAGCTCTGAAGGAACATGCAAAAATGCCGTAGCCGGCACTCAAAGCTGCATGCACCATTAACAGGGCAGCTCATGAACCCTTACCTAGAGATTCAAACTCTGCAGAAAAAGAGACTCCAAAATTGTGATCTTCAACTCGTGAGATTACTGCCATTTGCTCCGGAGACTTGCAATGAAGAGTGAGTCAATACCAAGCCACACTCAGCAGAGCACACAGTGCCAAATGGTTCAAAGCACAGAGCCAATTAGAGCCGCTGAAGCCAGAAGGCGCTGCTCTGAACGGGAGCACCATATCATGGCTTCACACTGAACACAGCAGCTTCCTTCCAGTGTGCCGGAGCCGAGAGAAAGAATGAGAAAGGAAGGAGGAGGGGACGGTGGACTTCAGCCCAAAGGAACATTTCTAAGAGTCCTTTCCCGGGCATCAGCAAATGTCTAACAGGCAACAGATGTCAGATAAGCAATTCCCCGCCTCTGAATCTGGGGAAGCCTTTGTTTTAGAACAGAGGTTTCTCCGTAGCGAGTGCTCACCAGTCTTCTGGCTCTTCTTCTTTTCTGTCATATTTGTCAGGAGCTGGTGGAAGGAACGTGATACAGCACAGTATCGCTGCCATCAGAGCAAAGGAAAAAACCTTGTTAGTACCCCACAGTGCCACCCACAACAGAATAGACAAAACATTACAAAAAATCAATATAGCAGAAGATTAAGCTCAAACGCATTCTGCCTGGTATGGCTACTAACACCCCTCAGTAGTAAACTGAGAATTTTTTAAAAACGTATGCATGCTTAACTGTTACGTGTCTCTTTCCTTCATTCATTGAGTTCATAAWCTACATTACATAGAACAGTGGCTAAATTGGTTCATCATTGCTCAACTCCAATTTAAAAGGACAAAGCAAGAAGCTGAAGAGAATAATATTTGGGGAACTGGATAGCTTCAGGGGATAGTTAATGACAGGATAGAGAGACTTGAATCCTGCATCACTGGTTTTAATTTGGTTCAGGGGCAGCAGTAACACAAAGTCATTACCATACCAGAGCTGTTCGTTTTCCTGCGTGAGACGAGTTGGTGGTCTCGGTCTGTTCCTAGCTGGTGGCCATGTGCGTTACAAAAGCCAGCAGCACATCTCCCGCTCTCAGTGGCTGGCGGAGTGGAAGAGCCGTGGTCAGGCTTGGAGAAAGGGCAGGGCTACCATGCCACCTGAGCAACAGGCTGAAGCGTGCTGTGGGGCCAGCCCAAAACAAGGACGCTGCCATGCCTCGCCAATGAACATGACTGCCCGCTGGCAGCTCAACCCTTTCACAAGAGAACACCATTTGACTAAATACGGAGCTGGGTAATAAGCAAAGCCCCCCAGGTAACCCACTCACTTTCATGGGTTCTGTCATTCCCTGGGCTGKTTTTTTTTTATTGGCTGGATGGCAGTAAAGCTACTCCTGGACAATAACATTTCTGATTGGGTTTTTTTATTGTTATTATTTGCAATGTGTTAGTGCCTGCAGGTCACAGCCAGGATTATGACTTTGTTGTGATAGGTGCTCGGAAACTACTAGTAAGAGACGGTTCTCGCTTTGATGACCTTATAGTTTAAATAGAAAAGCGTGAGAGTGGTGAAAGAAAGGAGATACTGTTATCCTCATTTTACAGCTGGGGAGCACCAGCACAGAAAGACGAACAGCAGGATGTCCTGAGGTGCTGAGCTCCCGGAGMTCTTGCTGAACTCAGTGAAACTTGTGGGTGTTCAACAGAATGAATGGAATAGAACATTCATAAAGTGACGGACAAAGTTTACTTTTCATAAAAATATGAAATACAAGCATTTAAAAAAAAAACCTGAGAGGGCAAAGAATTGGTGGAATTTGCGATTTAGAAAGAGCATAGAATCAGCTGGATTATCTCATCTGTTACCCCTTTTCCTCTTCTTCCTGAAATAAGAACTGAAGGAAATTCCATTTGCAATTGTACTGGGGGTGGCCAGCAGATACCTGACTGATGCACTGCTTTGAAATATGCTAACTGGGAGCAACCAAAAGAAAAGTGAGAACTTGGGCTCTCAGGGTCTATGTCCACCCCCATCTTTTCCCTCAGACCTCATCTTTGTTATTGAATGGTTTTCTCTCCAGTGGCAGCAAGGCTTAAAGTGTGAGTAAAGACAAAACTGCAACTAGCCCTTCACTATTTTAAGTATTTTGTAATCATATACTTTAAAAAGGCAGCCGTCGATGTGTTCTGGAATTCCAYCATGTGGTTGAGAGCCCAACAAAATTCAGGTATTCTAGTTTCCCTAGGTGTTTGGGGTTTAAAATTTTGCTCCAAATCAGAATAGCTGAATTCTTTACCTCAAGAAAGTTGCGGATAACATTAATTTCAGATCAATGGAAATATGTGATTCAGCTTTTCAAATTTTGTATTATTTTGTAATATACAATATAAAATGAAATATTTTGAAACCAAAACTCATTTTGAAGGAAGAAATTGAAACATTTAGCTTGGAAATGTCAAAATGAGATGTTCCCACACTGTTGGAACATCCCTCCACCACTTACTCTTTTTTAAATGACATTTTCGGTGCAACCGACACAAGTTTGCAAAGCGTTTCAATTTTGACAGGGTTGCATTTTCCAGTGGAAAGCTGTTCTTTCAGAGGTTTTCCAACCAGCTCCACTAGGAACAGGTGTCACGGGATCGCAACAACCTCCCCTTTGCCAAATTGCTAAATTAAAAGCAAGATCCTGGAAAAGTGGCTGGGGTGTGCAAGGCATGAGGGGTCACAGGACGCCCCACTGTGAAGAAGGTTGAGAACCTGGTGCTTGAATCACCTCTGTCTATCCGTACATCTTGTCTCCTGCGGAACTGCTATGCCTGTGGGCTGAACTGGCAGTAGCAACTGTGGGGGATTTTAGGGGGAAAAAAAAACCTCAGTGCGTGGGCATGGCTACATGCTCAACACTGCAATTTCCCTCTCTACCATCCGAGTTTAGAAGTGACAGAAAGAAGGATTACCCCGAGATTGGAGTAACTCCCAGTTCAGGATGGGGATCTTTAGCAAGCCATGAATGTGGATGTGGGATGAGCAGTAACACGTGCCCTTAAATTCTCTCTGTGGGCTGATTTTAGTCCGGCGATGTCTACTGGACATGACTCGCCTTTGCCCAGGGGATGTGTCCCTCCATGAATGTGGAAGAGAAGCTTAACCTGGTAGGTTCACATTAAAAGCAAAAGTACCCAACTCTTTCAAAGAATTAAATGAAAAGTCTTAGTTCTCTGAGGAGGAGAAGTCAGGACTTTCTGAAATGCACAGCCACAGAGAATTCTGTTCTGATTTACTGCAGTGTTAAATAAAGTTCTTTTTACACACCACCACTTCCGAATGACCAAACAGACTGACTAATATCAGAAACTGGAGCTGGGCACAAATGAGTTAGCCTTTTTTTCTTTTCTACTTTTCTCACAGGAATGCCATTTGAAATTATCTCCTTTCTTGTTAATTTAACAATTACCATCGGAAAGAGCCAGCAGTGGAAAAAATATAGGCAGTAATTATGATCTTGCAGACTCGCTGTGGGACTAGATGCAAGGAAAACACTGGATTGTGAGAATGGGTCTGTGCTCCTCGGCAGATGCACTTCCCCAGCTGGAGCCCTGAGATTTTGGGTGCCTCAGGCCTTGGGGGCCCAGCTCGAGAAACCAAGAGGAAGACTCACTGTCAGATGGCAGGCACATCTCAAGGTGGGCACCCCTAAAAAATACAGACACCCGAAATCTTTAACCTTCACTCGTGAAGAGTTCAGTGCTTTTTTTCCTGAGAAACGAGGAATACGGCGTATTCCTCCTCCACGGGTGGATGTGGTAGATGGACCAGTTAAYGTCTTTAGACACTATGTCAAATGATAAATATTTATCATGTTTCTGTATTAATACGTGTGAAGGCAAATACATATTTATGACACTGCAGAGGCAGAAGCACGTGGAGCAAAGCCAGCTGGATATTATAGCCTTTAGGAACTGGCTGTTGAATAAAGCCCAGCTTTCCGGCTTTGCCCGTTGCCCGTCCGCCTTTGGAGCCACTTCGTCCCTCAGAGATGAGGGATTCCCCAGCACTTCTGAGGGCTGCCGTGACAGCTGTTGTGTAAGCCCGAAAATAACCAAGGCAGGACTCAAGGATAGTGAGGAAAAGGGAAATAAACGATGGTAAAACTCTGGCGTTTCAGAGGAAATACTGGCACGGGGAAGGGGCTCGGCCTTGAGGGACAGCCTGCGAGCGCAGCCATGGTCGAAGCCCCAGCGGCCGCCAACCCACCCAGCCCCCGGGGCGCACCGACCCCGAGGCCCCGCGGCGAGTGCGGGGCCTGTCCCCGCTCTCCCCGCGCCACGCCGGCGGGAGCCCGGGGCCGCCCGTCTCAGCCCCCGGCGGGGCGTAGAAGGCGGGAGGCCGGACCGGGCCCCGCGGCGGGGCAGCGCTGCCCCCCCCGGCGGGGAGGCGCCGTCCGCCCCCGCGGGCCGGAGGAGGCGCTGCCTTCCACATTGGCTGGAGGCCCCGCGCACCGCCTCCCCCGGCCCGGCTCCC
>JAYKAV010002780.1:393719-466588 GCA_035582835.1 Phoebastria nigripes
GGGCGGCGGTGGTCGGAGAGGAGGCGCCGAGGGGAGGGAAGGGAAGAAGGGGAGGCAGCCGCGGGGAGAAGTCTCCCACCTCCTCCTTCCCTTCGCCGGCACCGCCTCCTCGGCGCTCCCCTGTGCCGGGGTGCCCGGGCGGGGCGGTGCTCCCGCTCCCTGCCGGGGGTCGGCGCGGCCGGAGCAGGCGGGGGACGCGGCCGGTGCCGTGCGGAGGGTAAGGACGGCGCGGGGCGAGGGGCGGGAGGGTGCGGGGGTCCCCCCCTGGCCGGGGGCCAGGTAGCCGTCGTCCCCCTCAAAGTTTGTTGGCGGCGTGGGAAGGGGGGTGTCCGGGGGGTGACACCGCCTGCCCCGACGGCGGAGCGGCCGGAGGGGAGGCAGCTGCTTGCGGGAGCATCCCTACCCAGGATCCGCCGCCGCGGCGCCGCGACCCGCGCTGCGGAGGRGGCCGGGGTGGAGCGCGGGTCTCGCCGCTGCCCCGGACACGGCCCCGCGCCGCCGCCTCGGCCGGCTGGAGGGAGTTGAAGGGAGCCCCGGGGCCACCCGGGGAAAGCCGGTGGCCCGAGGTGCGTGGTTTGCTTTCGTGATCCCGGCCGGAGGACGAGGGGACCCCGGCGGCCGAGGGGAGCCGGCAGCGGGCGGAGGTGCGGGAGGCTGGTGGCGTTATGGTTAACGCGCGTCTGTTCTTCTGTGCGCGGAGCCGGCAGCCTCCCGGGTCCCCACAGGACCTTGTCTGACATCGGAGGTTTCGCCTCTCGTCCTAAGCCACCGGTGATTTACGGCGGGTGGCTTTCAGCCCGGTTTTCTTGTGCGCTTTTCCTCCCAAAACTCTGCCCCTGAGGCTGCAACCGAAATAAAGGGCGGTTCGTGATTTTGTGCGCAATGATGTTCCGTTAAAAGCTGTCACTTAGGCATCCAGCACCTTCAGAATATCCCAGTAGGGTTTTTGGTTGGTTCGTTTGTTTTTGTCTGAAATTCGGAGRTCTGGGGGGAAAACAGCAGAAAAAGAGTGAGCTTTTTAAACTTCACACAGTGTTTGTCATGTGAAATCCTCAGCTGTTGAGAAATAATTCTGAGTAACCAGATGGGCTTATTTTAAATGGGCATCTTTTTGTCTCAAAGGCGTCTGCAAATCTCCATTGAGAACACCCCTGGATGAGGTATGTACCAAGCCTTTGGTAGRAGAGAGCTCGTTACTGTGATTTCAGTCTGATTAAGTAAAATGGTGTCAGAAGATGAAGTCCATGGTTTTCCTTCTTTCTTTAAAATTATCATCAGTGTTATTTTCTGTATGGCAGCAAATTATCATATTAACAGTTTCGGCGTATATTTTCTTCTTGCAGAAGATAAAGGGACATATATAACATAGAGCCAGATAGCAAAATACTCCTTCTTGAGTACCTACAAGTTTTTTGAAAAACAATGTGGTGTGGCTTTTTTAACCTGTTAAAGGGGTCGTAATGTTTCTTTTTTTTTTTCCTTCGATGTATCATCTTGTTTTCATTGTTATTGTTCACCTTTTCTTAAAGGAATATAGCATTCTCTGCTGGGGGTGGCATTGCTGTTCACATGTACCAAGATCAGGCGAAGGATCAGAGTGAGATTTAATATGATATTTAATAACAGAATGTGCAACATTGCAAAAATTACATGGGCGTGCTTAATCCTTTTTGGATTACACCTCGTATCAACTGCCAGCGCGGGTTTTCCCTTCTCAAGAAAGGAAAAAAATCCTGTGACTATAGTAGGAATATTTATTATGCAGGCAGAGTTTATTAAATCAGCTGTAAAAGAAATGAACGTAACATCTTTAAACAGTTTAGAAGATGAATGTGTAATTCCTGATTTGCTTGAGGTTAAAATTAGTTTTGTAGCAACCAGGAACAGCTTTGCTTTATTATCCATTGGTCTTTGGAATGAGAGGCAGAACCATTTGAATAAAAACATTTCAAAGCCGAATTGATAAAAGCAATAATTGTTTGACTGAGCCAGCAGGCATCTATTGCCGGGGGGGGGGGAAAGTTGGCTAGGTAAAGAAATSGACTATTTGCTGTGAATTTACCTCATCGACCATTCAATAACAGCTAAGCCCACAGTAATCAAATTAAAATACCTACAAAACTCAAGGTGAAGGTGGAAGCAGGTTATAGTATCGTGAGGATGAGCTGGTGTGCGCCTTTGATCCTGGCTGTTGTTCTTTGGTGAATTATGTTAGCTCAGTTGCATAAAGGACCCCATTAAGGGCTTTCATGCTCTGCTGAAGGAATGGCAGGTCTTAGCCAATGCAAGCCTTTCTTTCCCTTTCTCTCTTGACAGGTTTCTGACTGGGCAACAGAAGTTTAGAAATTAAATAACTTTTTTTTTCTTGGTCATTTCTGACTTTCAGCCTTTAATGTGGCCGTCCCAAAATGCTTGCAGACTGTCACCCCGCTGGGAATTTCGGTGCTGAGTTACGCGCTAGAGAGGGAGAGCTGGGATGGCTTTCCTTTCTATTGAGTAGAGGTAGGCGAGGAGATTAAGAGGCAAGGGAGAACCCAAACCCATATATTCACTTAGTATTGCCCAATAATTTTACAAATACATTGCCRTTCCTGGTTTTGCAGGTCTCATGCAATGTCTTCCACTCACCTAGTTTACTTCTGCATGTTTTAAGAGAAATTACTGTAACTTCTCCAATGCAAACTTTGTGACCTCTCTCTAGTCGTGCAGTTAGCTATCTAGGCATCCGCAGAATTCACTTTTCTGATTGCTCTTCATTTCTTTGCAGATGTCTATATTGGCTTTATCTGAGTCCCCTCCTGAAACAGTAAATGATCTTAAATATGTTTCCCTGCAATTTCCCAAGTAGTTTAGGCTATGTAAAATGATGAATGTTCTAMAAAACCACTCATCAACCATTTAAGTGAGAATTTGGAGATTTTTCTCTTCTCTAGCAGCAAATTCACAGAGTCTGCTGCTGATTTAAAATATGTACTGCGGGCGACCCTAACACTGGGATTTGGCCAAGTTCAAAGCAGCTGTGCAGATGGACACAGAAGACAGAAGGCAGAGGGAAATAGACCCTTTTAATCATAACAAGGCTGCTCTTGTTTTCCTATCTATAGTAGAAATGCATGCCAGCCCCTTGTACTTAAAAGCAAGCTTGCAAATGTGCCAGAATAGACAGCAACAGCATTTGTTACTAATGCAAAGTTAAAAATGTGTCTTCTCAGTACTGCTCTTTACGTCTCCATTTCTAGACTGATGCTGTACTGCTGCAAAAAGTGCACATCCGATCGCTGTCGATGGGATAAGAATTTCCCTCCCAGAACTTGGGCTCTTTGAAAGTGCGTGGCTTTGTTAATGATCGCTGAAACCAGCCACGACCTGTCCTTTTGAAATGGTTATAATGACTTATAAATCAATTTCTCATTAGAAAGAACTTTCTTTTTTTTCTTTTTCCCGAAGGTGCCATTGTTGCCCATGAAAAATGATTGGGTTTGCAACATAAGGTTGGAGCACATTTTATTCTGCTGTTTGTGCCTCATGCAGGGGCATTATGGTGATGCACACACCGAGCCCAGTTCTGCCTCTCTTCAGTAGGAACATCCTTTTTTGATCAAGCTACCAATATCCAAATTACAGATAAAATAAGTATTTTGCTACTGTGTGTGTCACTATAATGTCACTCATTATACTTTGGCTGGACTGTTGGGAAACTGGATGTTTTATATGTTTCAGGTGTTGTCTTGTTTGTGTAGATCGAGGCTAGATGGCATCAAATTGTACCTCATCCTGTGTTAACCTGTTTTATGGCAGTGGTATATTCTTCTTAAGAAAGGCATGTTTACTCACTGCAAAGTACTGAGCAGGAGCAGTTCCGTAGGGAAAACTGTCAATTCCCTTTCAGCCCTCGCTGGAGTCATTTTCATATTTCTGCATTTTAGGAAACCTTTCAAAGTTTGTGCTTAGGGGCTTGGGGGACTCCCATCTTCCCGTTGTGGTGAATATGTGAAACGTGCTCTTAGAAATCATTGTTTTTAGCCAATTCTGCCTCTGTTTAAAACAATACAATACTGGAGTCCAGACTATGCGTGTGCCTGGAAAATTAGGTGGAATAGGTTTGGAGTGTGTATGTAGGTGTGTGTGTATATATATATATACACACATGCAAAATAATTTTTACAGGATCTCAGTGATAGACGTACTCATTTTAGATTCTTACTTTTCCCCAGGAAGGCTGTGTATGGGGGAATTCAAAAGGATATTCAGCACTCATCTTGCCTGTATTTTTTGTACCTACACTTCTAGCTTGTCTGCTTGTCCTCTGGCTCCRGTAATTTGAGTTTACGCATGACAAACATTACTGCAGCGTTTGTGAGACTTTGCATAGTTGTTCCTCTAGGCATGTGTATGTGTTCGTGTATGTCTATCTGTAGGTTTATGCATAGAAATATATATATATACACACACACACACACACACACACAAATAAAAAGTCATAACTCATCCCTGAGTATCTTTTAACTATTTTTCCAAATCTGATGTAATATTGGTTGGAGTCTCTCCGCAATTTGTTGTTCTGGCTACTTGGATATCAGATTCTACTGTAATTCTTTCTCACTTCTCCTCTTCTCTCCCTCTCTCCTTTTTTTAAAAAAGAAAAGCATCTGCATATTTCCAAGACATGCACCATTGCCAAGCAATCTGGTGTAGTGGCTTAATATGCTGGCAAATAATTTCACAAGTTGTTTGTGTGTGTGAAGGCAGTATATTTGAATATCATTATATTCTGAATGTAGCTATGAAGAGAGTTATCTGAGCTTATTTAAATTTTATGAAAGGCCAGACAGCTCCAGAAATGAAAGAATGTTTTACATTTTTTAATTGGAGTGCATATTTTCGTCCTTCGCTAATGCTGATGGCGTGGGACATCGCATTTACCAAAAGCCTTTCTGTCCTAGCTTCTGAGCACTGCCAATGCTTGGCCTAATAACAATTTTCAGCAGAAGTAGACTCCTGAGGACTGAGGTAGAAGGGATGTTGCTTTGCAATGTGTTGCTGACCTTCTGTGCACTAACTTTCTGTCATCACCTGTAAACCCCTCTTCCCTTTTCCCCTTTTGGTGCGTTTATCCACTGTATGGGTGACTCAGTGACTCAAATAGACTCAGCCCATTTGAGCTCTCCATCTTCCTTTCCACCTCTGAGGTCCGTATCCTGTACTTCATTTTCCGTAAGCAGTTTGATTTTTATTAATGTCCCTGGCCAGATTTGCTCAACTGATCTCTTCAGAGCGTCCCCAGCTCGGTCCCATGTGTCAGTGCGTACAGCACTGTCCTTTTCTGTGACCTTACCGAGGATGGCTTCTCAGAGCCCTTTGCGTCTTCCTTCACTGTTTGAATACAGATCAGAAATGGACTTTCAAAAGAGCAAGTCATTGCCTGCAGAGCAATGGGTCTGTTCTTTCTTTATGGTGAGATCTGAAAATCCCACTAGCTATATCCTTCAGCTTATGGAGGTGTCTCTGAAGTTTGTGTAGCTCRGAAGAAGAGGGAGGTTTTCCCTTGTGAGTTTTCTCCTTCACCTGATCTGCTTTCCCCAAGCCGATCACAAAGRCAATTATTTTCTTTTCCTAAAATCTGCATCCCCTGCCTCCCAGGGACTCTTCCACTTGGGTCTTCCTCTCTCACCTTTCCCCAGTTTGCTCCCGTCTCACCTGGAGACGTCCTATTCCCTGTATGAGAACAGTAGTTATCTCTTCTCTCCTCCCAATCCCCTTCACACCAGTCACTTAACCCGCATTACCTTTGCTCTCCGCATCTCCTTGCTATCTCACAAAGTCTTTGATTAAAACTTGTTACGGCCACAGTTTGTTGCAGGGGGAGGAGGAGGCAGACATGCACTCTTGTGCAGTTTATGAGAGTTCTCCCTGGAGCCTGATGTTTTTGCTACCTTTCTGTCTCTAATCCTTACTCTTTTAATAAAGTTCACTAATATTTTCTGCTGCAACAAATCCTTGACCTTTTTTGTTCTGCTCTGGGCGTTACATGCAAGCTGTTTTCTTGGAGTGGTTATCTCTACCCCCCCAAATGTGTTTTTTCCCCCAGTTTCATCCTCTAGACGTTACATGCTTCTGGGGACCTTTAGCGTTTAGCATCCAGTGGACCCTCGGTCTTTTATGTCCTTCTCTGCTCGTTCAAATGACTTCTCTCCCTTCAACTACACGTTGTGTGCTAAGCTGCCATCTCTTCTAGGTACTTCCAGGAGACTGAGTGTTCAGCCCCCATCTCTTTTGCACCTGGCTGGGCTTCTCTGTCTCCATTTAACATTTATGTCAGCTCTGCTCAGCAGTAATAAGCACCTGCACCTTTTGGCATTAGAGAATGGCTGGAAAAGAGGCTGGAAATGAAGCAATTTCTGTTGGAATATTGAAATCCAAGATAAACCCTTTTGTGAAAAAGTTTGAGAGTTCAAAATTGACCAGCTTCATGAGTTCTCTTCCATTTTCCTTAAAATGTAAATACCATAACTTTGTATCAAACTTTCCATATTACCTGTTCCTTCTGCTTTATTGGGAAATGGGTCCCTAAACCGGAGCTGATTTTAAGCAAATACCAGCTCACTCTTGCTTCACTGTTTCCCTTTCATCTGAACCTTTCATACTTCAGCAAGCCCCTTCATCCTCTCCCAAAACTATGTCTTTAAATGAAATTAAGATGTATAAAGTAAACTGTGAAAGACGTTAAAATCCCACGTTCATACCATCTTTTTGTTGTTTTAAGAAAGCCACCTCCGCCTTCCCTCCTTTCTCCCAAAAGCCGGGCAGACCAGGTAGCTGTAGTTTCCCATTAACGTGACCCTGACAGTCCCCTTGCTGCTTTGTGCCTTCAGTACTTTGTCTTGTCTCCAGCCTGGTAGGAAATGTGTGTGTAGGGGGTTGTATTTCACAAGCTGAGGGATTTCGAGTGAACTCAGGAGCTTTGGAGGTTTCTCACAGGCAGATGGGGCAGCTGTCCCCACTCTTCCCCCTGCGGCTGGGTGGGATGTGGGAGACACATCCTTGGTTCCCTTACTTCAGAGAAAGGGCTTCAAGCTAAGCCTTTCACCTGCCAGGTGTGCACCCTGGTGCTTTTATTTCCTGATGTTTAACTCTTGATCCAACGTGGAACAGCTCGAGCAGTTTAGAGACGGGCAGCAGGATGGAGAGGTTGCCGGCACGCTCACCTGGCTCGCAGGAGAGCAAAGTTCAGGTCCTTCGCCTGCGCCGAACGGAGCAGGACTTCAACCTCGCTTTTGAACCTCTCTGATCTTAGACACAGGCGTATGCCCTGGCTGTTTGAGACATAAGACACAGCCTCTTTTTCTCTGTGCCTGCAAGTCACCTGTGCTAAAACTGGTACACATATCTCACCAACAAAACGTTGGAGGGAAGAAATAATGTTACTTCTTTTAAAAACATTGTTGGTCACTGATTAATGCTCTGTTGTCCCCATTGTTTTGGTTTTGTTGTTCAGCTTGTCAGCGGCTGGATGCTGGGTGGTGTCACGTAGGGGCAGTTTGCCCCCATATTAGAACAGTCCAGCGCCTATCCTGCTAGTGTGCAAACGGTATGTTAATTAACATAAATAATCATGTAGCTGTGGTTTCTTGCTAATTAAGGTCCAACTTGCCAAAGATACCATCATGTTACACAAGAACAAAATTTGCTTCAGTACTTGCATGCCCTAGTTTACCCCAAAGCTGATAGTGCCTTGCTGTAACTAGAAGATAGCATCCCTCATCTGCTCCTCTCCTGGTGTCTGTGCTCCTTCCCCATCCCTCACACAGAGAAAATTCACTGAAGTGAATGCAAGTTTTCCTGAATTAGGAGTGACAGCGTATTTGCCATTTATAGCCTAGGAGTAGCAGAGTGTTGGAGATGGAGTAGTAAAACAGTAAATAGGATAGGGGTAACATTGCTTTCACATTCTCATCAACATGTTTTTTTTCTTGCTCGGTGTTACTGAGTCTTAGAGTGCCATTTCTCAGACTGTGCGTTTCTTTCTCCAAGGCTTAGAAACCTTGTGCTGTCCCCGAAGCAGTATTGTTCATCGCCGTATGGGATAAGGTAATTATTAGCCGTATAAATTTTCATTTTATAGGACAGTTCTAATTCCTGGAGGCCAACAGTTACTATGGTAGATCTAATTTCTCTCACACTTTTTCAGCTGACTACACACGAGTATAAATTACTGCTGTTTCTCCTGTGGTAGTACTTTGCGGACCCAGCTTGGTAGGAGTCCCAGTGTACTGGGCGCTATGCAAACTTATTGGAAGATAAAGCCCTCTGAAGGACTTACAAGCCTTACAAGGTGTAAGCAAGGAGAATGCATTTACATATTTTTGTGCATTCAAAAACTATGTTTCAATTATACCTACTTGTCCTTTAGCCTGTTCTTAATTAGCTGTGGGTATCATAGAAGAAATGTATAGACATGGAGATCAAAATATTTTCTAAAATAGAAGCTAGAAAGCTTTGATTGTGGATTTCCCTTTCTCRTTTTGATTCCTTTTCTTGCCATGTCAACATTTCTGCAGTTATCAGTAGCATCATTGTATTGCTCATAATTACTTTCCAAGGAAGAATGCAAATATTCACTGTTTCTATTCAGGCTATTAAAATTGCTCTATCAATCATCCTGGTTTGAAAATTATAATAAATTCAGCCCTTTTTTTAGACAACGGTAAAAACTTTCCAACTCTCCCTCTCTCCCAGAACAGCAGGAGGAGATAGGTAGTAGCATTTTAATGAAGTCACGTTCTTGTTCCCCGAGTGAACTGGTCCTGTGGGCCAACGAGAAGTCCAGGGGAGGTATAATTCTCCCTCTTGTCCGAGATGAGTTACCAGCCTTTTACATGTTATATATTTTATATTTTACCTAAGGGGTCTTTATATTCTGATAGCATCCAAGCTTCTTTTAAGGCTATATGTAACCACACAGTGGAGGGCAGTAGTAAGACTTGCCCCCTCAACTCTTCACTAATTCTTTCGCTTTGAGGGCAAAGCCTTACGAAGTTGTGTCTTCAACCTTCAGCTGATGTTTAACACCTCATATGTTTGAACCCCGGTAAAGCAGGCTGGAAAAAAAGGGCTAGAGGAAGTTAAATCCAGGTCTCTGCAGACAGCTAAGCGGTGTGTTTGTAAAAGCCACTCCATCTAGTGGCAGTCGCTTTGCACAGCTGGTCTGGCAGTGCCCATCGACAGCCGCCGGCTGATGGGAGAAAAGTCTAAAATGGTATTCAGCTATGGGTTTTCTGGTTTTGGTCTTCAAGATAAAAGATGCTTGAAATTTTTATCTATTGTTTAATCCTTATCCATAATCATAATTCATTACTTATGTGAATTGCTGCATGCAGTCATGGAAATACACCAAAAATTTTGAGTGCCGGCATCAGCACGGCATCTTCCTCATCTTTAATCAATGTTTCAGTTCCTTTTAAAGCCGTTTTAAAATGAGTGAGGTAGTAGAGCTCATTTAGGGAAGGAATGAAGCTGAGAGCTTTGGAGACTCAAAGGCTCTGTTGGAAGAGTGGCTTTTGGCAGGGCAGGGAGGCTCTCCCTTGCTGCCACCCTGCCCATGAGGAGACCTTGCTGCGGCACACGGCCGTCACCCCAGCCCCGTCCAGAGAGTAGGGATCTGTGCAGGGGACCCTTGGCCCCTAGGGAGGCTGTGAGAAGGCTCCCCGAGTATTTCATGTAGAGATGTTAATGGGTCTCGGGCAATATGGGTTTGGGTTGCGTTGAAGCCAGCTGCAAAGAGCAGTGTGGCCACATGTAGCGCGGTGTCCCGTTCTTGTGGGCAGTGCCTCCTCRCTGCGCCAGGTTCAGACAGAAGAGCTCAGAGCCAAAATTTGTGTGACATGGCACGTCCACCTAACCAAACAAAAAGACCAGGAACCAGACCACTGCTCCCACCATCAGCTTTTCAATCTATGTCAAATCGTGCAACACCTCAGACTGTGTCCTGGACTCTCTTGATAACCTCAATGCCATAGGTCCAGTCTTGTTTTCACTAGGCAGCCATGGAAAACCTCACTGATTGCTTCAGCACATTTCAGTATCGTAGCTTATAGTGGGGCAAGCTAGTATCTAAATTAAAATAAACGAAATTCCAGTAAAGTGCAATTCCAGATCAGGCGAATGGCTGTTTTACTGCAACTTTAATAAAAATCAACTGCTACTTGAATAGGTGCATGCACACATACTGCTAGAAATTTCCAATTATGATATTCCCAGCAGCAAACAAAAACAAAATTAATGTCAGCTGCATCCCCCAAAGCCTAAACTACACCACTAATGAACTCCCAAGTACTCTCAAAGAAAACTCTCTTTGCAGAGACAATAAGGTGGAAATTACTGTAATAATCTCAATGTAAAAATACAGAGGGAAAAAAATCATTGAAATTCAGAGTAAGACTTGCCTCTCCTGATCCCATTAACTATGTTGTTAGCATAGCATATGCATGCATAGTGATATTGTCACATAACTCACTGCCACCTTCAAAAGAGCACGCAGGAATTCGTGTTCTTTCATTTGTATTTCAAACAACGGTAGGGGTTGCACGGCGGCTTGCACCTTATTCTGAGGAAGTCTGTACTTAACATGACTCCAGCAGGGACCAGCTACCTCATAACAATTTGTTTGTCTGTCTAGCAGAAGTGCTCAGTTGCATACAATTTTTGAAGCTTTACTTAAACGTAATCTTCTCGACATGGGGCTGTGGCTTTAATCATTAAAACGGTTGTCTTTTTTCTGTCAGAAATAAGCTGGAATAACAGAGAATACCACAGCCATCTTTACATGTTTATAGAACTACTTGATTTATTTAATATTTTTGGGGTAGTTTTCAAATGAGTAACACATTCTTCACTTCTGGTTTTAAACTGGTGTTACAATGCCAAGTTTAAAGTTGCCAGACTTCAACCAAAGCAGATTTGTCAGTTGTCAGCAGGGTCGTCTTTGCAACATGTAATATCTGCAAATTCTACAAGGAACAGCTGTAAAACACCTTCTGGATAAAAATTACATTACGTATTAGATTATTGCTGTTCATTTTTAATGTGTGCTTCAGTGACATTTCCCTCCCTCACTGCTCAAACCCTCAAAATTAAATTCCTTAATATTGTCTGTCTGTCTAATAATTATGTTCTTATTTGCTGAGCAACAATGTCTGCAAAAGCTGACACAGCAAGTGTCTGTGTTGTGTGTTAGACTGCCCTGGTAAGGGTTGTTTATACTCATCCTTGTTTGCAGCACTGGAGTTGCAGTGTCTTCTGGAGGTCTAGGCTTCTATATTTCCTTTATCACTCGATGTCCAGGCCTGCTGAATCAAATGGAAAACTTTAATGAACTATGGAAGAAGTCTTGAGTGTTCAGATGCCATGTGTAAGTGCAGTATAAATATCTCATCAGCCAAACGATCTCCGCTTCTTTTGGAAACGCTCATGATTTCTTCTGCTTTTAAGTATTGGTATTGTTGTAGAGATGAATTGTTTTCTTCTTTCTTTTAGTTTTCATGGGAAAACTGAGCTGTGGTACCTGCTGTGCAAGTCTCCTCTTTAGGAGTTGAGGTGATCAGTACTCTGGGTTTTGGCAGATAATCTCTCATGGCCTTTCTGGCCATTTATCGTCAGTTGTGTAACATGAACAGGTTAAGTCAGTACAAGCCTATGTATGGCATCTGGGATTTCTTGGGTGTCACAAACAATTTCCTCCGTTCTAAAAGCATGAAAAAACTTGGTTTTGCTCCTGTTGCTGATGTAATCATCAAGATGTCCCATAGCAGATGCAGAATAGCTGTAGCACACTGAAGCAATGATTCTGGCTCTTATTTATATTCAGAACACTCTCAGCCACTCTGGCAGTGGAAGGGGGCCCTAAAGCAGATGTTCAATACATATTCAAGGCATGTTATATGTGCAAAGTTATATAAAGGAGCACAGCATAAGAAGAGCTGTAAGACCTGTCTTACCTGTTGATGCATGTAGGATGCTCAGATGCTGATGAGGGTGCTCTCCCAAGGGTACCCTGACCAGGAGTTACACTCTGCAATTAATCACCATCCACAAGAAAAGGCTGGGCATGACGGGACTCAGAGACCACTGGCTACCTGGGGACCTTCTGCTAGGCTCCTTGTTTCTGAGGGGACAGAACGTTTTTGAGGGTGTCCCCAATAGGACAAGTTACATTTCCATGCTTCTCTCAGGAGCAGTGGCTCCAGGTCCCTTTTGCTTGGAGTTTTGGCCAGAGCTGCACTCTGCCCCAAACTTGGTGCCATGTTTTTCTAGGCAAGCACGAATTGCTCTGATTGAGGCTTCTGATCCATGCCGAATGGATCACTGATGCACTCACTGACTTAGCAGTGCTGGTCACCTTTCCTGAAACTGTGGACAGGGGTGGGTAACAACCCACCTGCCCTGTAGAGTCCAAACATCCCAGTTGCATTGGTATGCTTAGCAGAAGGAAGGAATAGAGTAATGAAGCTATATCCAGACCCCTGTATTTGTAGATGAAACACCTTGCTAATAAATTTGCAAAAACAAATTCAGGATGTTAGTAGACCTCAGATTGCTGTAACAGGATAATGTGAATATACAGGCATACTGGGTGAACTGTGAAACTTAGAGTGCACGGCTCTTTCCCCATTCCCTCTCTGTTGTCAGGTTTTCAAAACCCTCGGTGCCTTTTGAAAGAAAAGCAATGAAGGTGATGATTCAGTTTAATGCTGCCCCTGCAGCGGCACTTGGTATTATCTAAACGAAGCAAGCCCAAGGAATATTGGTCTGCAAGGTACTTTGCAATCAGAAGCCAAGTTCAGATCTAGAGAAAAATATCTTTCTGGTGGAGTGGCTTGGAAGGTTTTGATGAGAAATGAAAATTACTTTCCTGTGGAATATTCAATTCCCTGCGCCTCCAGTTTTCACGTCACTTCTTAGTGTAATTCAGTTTTAGTGAAATCCAAGTGATTTCTTTCTAAGTGCTCGGCTCACTCTGATTCCCGCAGGTGGCAAAGGCTAGACCTGCACTGAATACAAGAGGAAGGTCAATTTTGTTTGACACAGTTCAACTAAGTTGTTTGTGGAGTTTGTCTCCCTGTTTATCTTAATGAAGTCTGATCTTTTCCCCTTCTAGGATTTCCTCCGATGCATTTTTCCCTCCCCCAAGTCTCTCTGAAACCAACAAGACTGGGGTTATGAAGTCAATCCTAGATGGCCTCGCAGATACAACTTTCCGAACAATCACAACAGATCTCCTTTACGTGGGCTCCAACGATATCCAGTACGAAGACATGAAAGGCGACATGGCGTCCAAGCTGGGATACTACCCCCAGAAGTTTCCTCTCTCTTCCTTCAGGGGTGATCCTTTCCAAGAAAAAATGACTGCGGGAGATGATCCCCTGTTGAGCATTATTCCCTCAGATCAGGTCAACATCACAGAGTTTTACAACAAGTCCCTGTCCACGTTTAAGGATAATGAGGAGAACATACAGTGTGGGGAGAACTTCATGGATATGGAGTGCTTTATGATCCTGAACCCCAGCCAGCAGCTGGCCATCGCYGTGCTGTCGCTCACCCTGGGCACCTTCACGGTCCTAGAGAACCTCCTCGTCCTGTGTGTCATCCTCCATTCCCGAAGCCTCCGATGTAGACCCTCCTACCATTTCATCAGCAGCCTGGCTGTGGCCGACCTCCTGGGCAGTGTGATTTTTGTCTACAGTTTTGTGGATTTCCATGTTTTCCACCGGAAGGACAGCCCCAACGTCTTCTTGTTCAAACTGGGTGGAGTTACAGCCTCCTTCACTGCCTCCGTAGGTAGCCTTTTCCTCACGGCAATAGACCGGTACATATCTATACACAGGCCACTAGCTTACAAAAGGATTGTTACCCGACCAAAGGCTGTTGTAGCRTTTTGTGTGATGTGGACCATTGCTATTGTAATAGCCGTTCTTCCTCTGCTCGGCTGGAACTGCAAAAAGCTCAACTCTGTTTGTTCAGACATATTCCCTCTCATCGACGAGACGTACCTGATGTTCTGGATCGGGGTCACCAGCGTCCTCTTGCTGTTCATTGTCTATGCCTACATGTACATACTGTGGAAGGCTCACAGCCACGCTGTTCGCATGATTCAGCGGGGCACACAGAAAAGCATAATCATTCAGTCTACAGAGGATGGTAAGGTACAGATCACTAGGCCTGATCAAACTCGTATGGACATCAGGTTAGCCAAAACCTTGGTCCTTATCCTAGTCGTTTTAATCATATGCTGGGGCCCTCTCCTCGCCATCATGGTGTACGATGTCTTTGGGAAAATGAACAAGCTCATCAAGACTGTCTTTGCCTTCTGTAGCATGCTCTGTTTGCTGAATTCAACGGTGAATCCCATCATCTATGCTCTGAGGAGCAAGGACTTGCGACACGCCTTCCGCAGCATGTTCCCCACCTGCGAAGGAACCGCGCAGCCCCTCGATAACAGCATGGAGTCTGACTGCCAGCACAAACACGCCAACAATGCAGGGAACGTGCACAGGGCTGCCGAGAGCTGCATTAAGAGCACAGTTAAGATTGCCAAAGTTACCATGTCTGTCTCCACAGACACGACTGCTGAAGCGTTGTAAGTCAGAGACTTCTCAGCATTGTGAGAAAAGGAGTTAGTTTAAAAAAAAAAAAAAAAATCAACAACAGAGAAAACCAAACCCGTGGCTTAACGTGTTTGTACCCTCCTGTAATATTTTTTTGGTTTGTCATTGTAAGCTGAGCGATGATTGTGTTAAGAGCATTACCATCACCCAGTTCTTCAGGTTTTACAATTAGGGATTCAAGCTAAATTTTCAAAAGTTTTTTCTCAAAAAGCATTTACTGAATAATAGTAAGTTTCCTGAAAGAGCACAGAGAAAATACCAGGTTAGCAACGGTTCCTTTTGGGGGTGTGAAGAAAAATTGTGAAACCTAATTGAAAACTAATGCATCCTAAACCAATACCATCAAATAAGAAAAAAAGCCTTGTAATCATGCTGTTCATTTCAATGTGAAGTGTATTTCATGTCTATAAGTAATAGTTTTGATTTTTTCCAAAAGCGGCAGTGCTGAGTTTTAGAGGTTTTGTAAAACGTGTTGTGTCCCGTGAATTGTATGCTGTTTTATTATGTGTTATTGATATTTGTCTGATTAAACAAAGTGATAAGGTAGACTTCCGTGGAAATAATGTGAAACGTGATATGTAAACCCCATTGAAAACACTTACTGTATTTGAAGAATTCCTATGAGCTATTTTGGAAATTTTACACTTCTAGTGGTCTTCTGTGGACTTAGAGGAGAGGCTTTGTGTTCTTCTACTAAAATTATTTCCCCACTACCTTTTACTTTCACATGCATACGAGAGTAACAGCAACAAAGGAATAGAGGAGGAATGTAAGAGAGGAATGCACTGGTTCAGACTTCTAAATACCACTGCGTTTATACAGAAGGATGTTTATGGTTGTACAGACTATCGCCCTGCTCTTGGGCGTTGCGTGAATATGAACACTGAAAGGCGAAGGTCCCGGATATTGGCTCCTTTAACGGGCAACTGGTTTTAAGCCACGTGCTGGTGCTGGACCACTGAAGACAGCATGTGTCAGACTCAATGTGCGATGTTATCACTGTGCAGTCGATGTATACTTGAAGTGTGTCGCATTCCTGTATCCCAGGTTTAAGCAGATTCAGAGCCTGAGATGCCAAACTCCCATCTTCACTAAAAGAGGAGGAAATATTGTCAGACTTAGACATTTTCTTATTGTGTGAGCGTGTATATAAATAAATATCTATGTGTGTGTACGTGTGTGTGTGTGCGTGTGTGTGTAAGTATACTAATCAGTGTGAGTCATGGTAGCACAAGTAAGATAGGTCACTATGACCAAATGTAAACTGTACTTCTTGTTGCACGCTTTGCACACGAATTCTGTTTCTAAAATTGAGTTCTTCCAACTGATTACTGATGAAAGTACCGTATTAAGAACATCCCGATCCACTCTGAGAGGTGTATCCCTGTGCTAGAGAAAGCGACCTTTCAGTTGTACTTGAGAATAAGGGGAAACAAGAGGCAGAGCATGGCAGGAGCCCTCACTGACAACTGCAATGGCTGTCGATGGTGTTCCTGAAAATGGAGAAAGACAGAAAAAAATGGTAATTTGTTTTAAGACCGTCAGTATTCAAATCTGATTGCTTGAAATGGGGTGAGTCTCACTGTGAAATCAGGATACCAATGACAAGGTTTGACACCATCAGCTTCAAGGAAGGAGAAGTTATTGAAGGAAAATGGCGCCTCTGTTCCCTGGTGGGATTGTTTCTGCAGCCTGGGACTTTCGCAAGGAGCATGTTACCAGATAGGCTTTGAGGCATCGATATTCTGTAATTCCATTCTGAATCAGAAGGTATGGGGTCCTCTTCTCTGCTGCCTTGCTTTTTTGGACCGTTTCCTCACCCTTCTTGTGGATGATTTCTGCCAAAATAGCTGCAAAAGCGGCTTAGCCCGTTAGCTGCCTGACGCTTGCCGCAAGAGGGGTGACTCCCTCTGTGGTACCAGGCGAGTGGAGCCAAATCCATGCTGCCTGCCGCCCGTCCTCGGGGTTATGTAGGGAAAGAGCAGGGTGACAGCCCTGGGGTCTCTGGCTGCCATGGTGTCCCCATGGTGTTTCTGATACCTCGGAGGAGGCCAGAGCAGCCGGTAGCGCAAACGGCCCAGCCGATTTCAGCCAGTGGCTCTRCGGGGGCGTCAGTGGCTCCAAGTTCAGGCTTGGTGAGGGGCAGCACATTTTAAAGGTCTCATCAGGCGAGGTGCTGAGCAGCAGCTGGAAGACACAGGGGTACTTTCCTCCTCCACCCCCCTCCCCTGCAGYTTAGCTGGGTGGTAGGACAGGGCACCATGGTCTCGAGGGGGCCATGGCGGTCTGCCAAAACCGGCGGATTGCAGAGGATTCCCCGAGGACATGCAAGTCCTCCTTCTGAAAGATCTTTCTCATATTTACGTGTAGTCCATCCTAAAGCAGTCCTCTTGGAGGATGAGGGGGGAAAGTCCATTTGAAATGTAAAGGTATTTTAAGAGCCATTTTTGAAACTGTCTTGTTGTGAATTAAATGCAAACTTCGTGGACTTCCGTTGTGCATTCAAGTTCTAAATTTTACATGATAAATCATGGGACAATGGGGCTGTCTTGGCACTTAACTTGGTGCTTACTGATATAATAAGAAATAGCATCCTGTGAAACGTTACCGTCTATCATCAGTATCTTCATTTGCATAATGAGTTTTTCTGAAGCTCTGGGAACTGTCGGTTCACTTAGAACCATTTATTATGAGGTGGCAACAATTTCCCTACACGTTGTGCGCTAAGTAGAACTACTCGTTCACTAGAAAAATCTGCTGCCGTTCCAAGATAAGCTGTACTTAAACTTCAGCTTTAGGTATTCCTAATTTGCGGTTGCCTACCTTCACTTAGTGATAGCACAGCCAAACGATACTGTGTTCTACAGCCACCCACACCGACATCATCAACCAACCAACGATAGTTGCAGTTACGTATCCGTACCAACACCAAGTGTTGCGTATCTACTGAGAAGACCATCTATGTATGTCACATGCGTGCAGCCTTAGATTCTCAACAGTCTAATTGTATATTTGTATAATATAATCTCCTCGATGCTGTGCAATCACTATCCACATCTTCTTGCACTGGCCTTTTGATGAAAATTTTAGTGTGTCTATTGTGAGATAGACAGCGCATTTTACCTGCTGTTATTGGGCTGAATGTATGTAAATAAGTAAAAAATAAAAGAAGTCATCTGTACAAGCAGTGGCCTAAAAAGTCTGTAATTGTAGACTAGGACAATTGTTGAAGTTGCTGTGACATCTCAAATACTACCTTTGAATAAACTGTTTACAGGGTCTCTTTGGATGCTGTTTCATAGTGAAAGGAAAATCTTGCCTTGTGATAATATGAGGTAAAGAAATTGGATTACCTGAGCTTTTTATTTCCAGTGTTTCAAAGTGGAGAACATAACTCTCTATTGTCTGTAAATCTAACATTATTACTTCCTCTTAGAAGAATATTGTATCATTAGATGTTTGTTTGAGCTGGTAACATCCTTGCAACTGCTGCAATATTTTTCATTAGCAACCTGTATAATAGTTTGTACACAAGTACTGTTCAGATTGTCATGAAAAGTAGCTTTGACCATTTACCTACCAGTAGCAGAATAGTATTTCTGTAAGGTTTCTAGTGTATTCCTACCATATCATATTTTATTTCTATAATGTAATTAAACTGTTATTTATTCAAGGAGAAAAAGTATTCCTCTACTTTTTTTGTTTTCCAAATTTTGAGGTAACTGAGGAAGCCACGTGATGATGCTGCCTCATCCCACAATCTGGTGCTCTACGTTTTGTTTATAAGTTTGTCTGTCAGATTCTGAAACAACTGCTTAAACAACTTGACAACAGGTTGTTAAGCTTTGTGGGTTTTAATTGTACGTTGATATGTTTGAAGGAGGAGGTAGATTATATATTTTATATTTGTGTATTCAGTACTATGGAGACAAGAGAGAAATGACATAGTTAAAACTGAATCTCCTGTTTCATTATGTAGGCAATTTCCCCTTTCCTCTGTATTAGCCAAAATGCAATAAATCTCTTTTGCCTTTCTCAGATGCATATGTTTGCACAGAGATGTCACATTAAGACAAACCCATATACTTCAGAAAAACAAAACACAAAAGAGCAGAAGAAAGGAATACAAACTAAAATAGTGCTGCCAACAGCAACGACGACCTAAATTAGTTATTGGTGGTTGTAAATGTAATCAAAGACTTGAGACAAACAAAAAGTTAGTCTAGTTTTGGCCAATGTGAGTGGGGACAGAGTTGCAGGGGAGGCGGGGAGATGATGGAGTGGTCCAACAGGGATGCACAAAAGTTGTGCAGGGAGAGCAAGCTCAGCCATGCCACTGCCTACGGGGCACGCTGAAGTGCTCATCCACAACTGAAAGGAAGGGTTGAAAAAACACTTAGAATCTCTTCGTGGTCCCACACGCCCAATCCAAAGCCCACTAAATGCTGTAGAAAGGTCCCTGCCCATTTCAAAGGCTCAGTTTTTCATCTGACTTAGTCTCAGATTCATGTTACTTGGGCAATTTTCCTTCTCCACATTTGTGGTTTGAAAACAGTGGAGGTCCTTAGGGGATGAAGTGAGCATGTCCTGGGGCCTTGGATCATGGTTCTGCCACAGTATTTGTAATTTTAAAAATTAGGTCACTGATGAATTGAGAAAGTCTTGGCAAAACAAAAGCAACTAGAAATGAAAGATTAGCTCTTAATCTTCAGCTGCATACTAAATTTAAATGAAGAAGGCTGAATATTTCTGCTGAAAGCTGTCACTTCCAAAGCAGCCAGGAGACAATTCCCACTGTATTCAGCATGTTCACTAGAAAATAAGGGCTATACTGCCACAAACCGACAGTTCCTCTTGATGGTAACACCTAAGTCTATTCTAAACAACACAAGAGGAAATAATGACAACTTTCCAAGTGCTTTCCCACACTACCAGCTCAGGAAGTGTGCGGGCAAATACACTGTCATCGTTTCAGCCTTTCACATTAACAGCCGTTATTATTTCCGCTCTTCTGACAGTTGTTTTAAGAAGTCACAATATCATCATGCACGCACATCATCAATAAAACATCTGCATTTTGTTGTTTTTTAAAAAAATGTTTTGTCTTCAGTGAAAGTCAAGCTTTGGCTTGATTTAAAAATTAAATTATAATATCTGGGAACAGATTATAAAAGAAGAGAAAAAAATCATTTTGCCTGTGTTTAAGAAAGCATAGGGTGGGGGGGTTTATTTGACAGTTTAGAGTATATGTCTTCCTCCGTTCTGCCTTTGTCCATTGGTCTTTTTAGGTAATGTATATAAAGAATATCAACAGAGTGTTCTTTAAATAGCAGCACAAAGTATGAAGCACATGATTGCCTATAACAGGGCTCCTTAATATGAACGGCCATCTAATGCTAATCTTTAAAATTCAGTTAACAGAAAGAGTGATAATAAGCCCAAGGTAATCTTAACGACTAGGTATGACATGCCCTGGTATTGCTTTCCAATAAATCATCTTTGGTATTCAGAGCAGCACTCAGTTTAGTGTTAAAGCGTATTGAGGTATGGAATCCTGTCTCAATAAAGTCACTAAGAATTTTTTATTGACTTCAGCAGAAACGATATCTTACCCTAGATTTTCAAACTATGAGTTTGCATTTGGAAAGTGCAATTTTATATTCCATTGTATTTGCATTTTCACTGACATTAAAACAAAGATGAGACAGAATAAAYAACAGCCTCTATATCCATTGGTTTGGGTTTTTTTTACCTCCAAGATAATCTGTTTTGAATTCTGGTGGGTCAATGCAGAATCATAAAGTCTGGCAGGAGTTCAATGGACTTGTCATGGGAGTGAAGCAATTTATTTATCCATATGTGTGCAGATGGGGTAGAGAACATCATGAACAAAACTGCGCTCTCAGTAATGCTGACAGAGTTGCTTCCTGACCACTTGCACTGATGCCATTTTGATGCTGCTTTCTCTCCCTCTCTCCATATATATGCATATATGTGTGTGCATGGTGAAAACAGGCTACACATATATTCAAAAATCTTTCCCCAAAATAAAGAAGTCTCTCTACATGTAATAATAATAATAATAATAACAACAACAACAACAACAACATGAAACAACTTCACAGCCACTGATTTCACAAAGGGGAAACGTCTTCTGCCGTTTATAGCCATAACTGGATGGATCAAGCCCTGCCATTGCTATTTTTTTTCCCCATGGATCTTACTGAAAGTCCCTCCAGGGCTCAGCACCACAGGGATACCCCGCTTTCCACCGAGCTGAAGAGAGGGAGAGGGAAGGGAGCTGGAAATGCCCCAGTTCTTGTTTGTGGCAGGCTGTTCTGGAGCTCCTGTGTGTGTAATGCTGTGAGGGTCTCTGGGGACTCCCCCGTGGTGTCCCTGCCCTCCAAGGCAGGGCTTGGTGGTTGCTGTAACCTGGCCGAGAGCAGAAACCTCATCAAGAGGGGTGAAGAATAATCATCTCTGGTTGAAACTCTGAAAAGAAAGGATTTAAGACATAGTAGGGTAATAACGCAGAGGTGGGGACCTGCTATGCGTCATTTCTCAGTTAAGGAACAAGGATTAGGGGTATCATTTTAATAGAGGAACGTGGGGAATTATACAGGCTATGGATCCATCCAGTAAACACTCCTCCCAAACCTTCACAAGGGTAATAATAAATCCTGTAAGGCCTTTCATCAGCAGCCTGGGAAAAAAATATAATCATTGTCTCTGCAATGCTTAACTTGTAACCTAATTCAAAGTCATTTTTAAATTATACACCTACCTGCTACCAATGCAGTCTGAGTTGGCAAAATTAATAACAGGCATGCTCAGTAAATCCAAGGTTTAAAGCCTTAGCTAGAATGTTAATGTCTAAGTTGAGTAATACTATCAGTCATGAGAATTACAGTTATCTGCCTCCTTATCTTTTCCTATTTATTAGAGGGGTTTTATTTATTCTTATTATAGCACCAGCAAAACCTGACAGCTCTGGCAGAGGGAGGGAYGGTCTCTCCACATGCGGCCGGTGGTGTTGCTGAGTTGCCTGCAGCAGCGGGGCCAGGGCACCCAGGCACTGCAAAATGCTGATCTGGACAAGGAGGCGAAGAGAAAGGATTTGCCACTTCACAGCAAGCCTAGCAGGAGATGAGAAAAGAGCAAAGCGTTCCGGGGTGCAGCTCCTTCCCCAGGCATGTCCTACATCCCCTTACAGCTTGGGAGGTGCTGGGTGGACACTGCCGCAGGGGGAGGAAAGCTTCAGGTTGAAACCCCACCACTCCCACCATGGCAGCTGATGATGGGCTCCTCGGCAGGGACATGGCCAAAATTGTTGCACCCAAGGGTTAGTGCCCATGGTGAGGCACTTGCAAAGGGAGCTGGCTTCTTCCTGCCTGTGCTTCATCAGCTGTGAGTGTGGATTGTGCATAGCTTGAACATCTGCTTTTTTGCCCCAAATTGTTCTTTAAGAAAAGCTTCCACTTTCAGCTTTGGTGTTCCTCACTCAGGATCCTGGAGCTGACCAAAATGTGGCTATGTGCAGATGATAAAAAACCCCACATGTCTACAGTCTTTATAGACAGATTACAGGAAGAGCAGCTTAACAGCAAAATGTCATAAAAGACTCAAAAAAGACCACATTATCCACCTACAAATTGGGCATTTAGCCCAAATAGTTTTCTATGCAAGCAATATATGCAGGTAAACCATTTAACCTCATTTTCCCCTGGGAAAGCTGAGGATCTAGCCAAAAGACTGAGTTGTCTCACTCAGGAAATGCAGGCAGCGGTTGCATCTGGTGCTGGAAAGGACCACTCCTATAGTGACCGACGGCTGACCTCCTAAACAGGTATCGAAACTGAGATCTTTCGGATTCTCTCATTCAAGACATTCAGCCCTGATGTGAAGTGAGAGTGTCCATCATTTTGTTTCTTTTTAATGCCATTCAAAATACCACTGGGCCCTGCAGATGCTTTATTTTATTATTGCAGACATGATGAAGCTACTGGCTATCATAAGAAAGGACAGAGGGGGCCTTCGAACTCAGTGCCACTCTATTCTTATGCTTTTGCTCTTTGCCCTTTCTTGCTGATTGCACAAGGTTTTTAAATAGTTGTTTGGGATCTAATCTTAGCTGCTGTGTCAGCTGGCCCCTGCTGAGGCTTAAATCCTTCTGCTGAATATGAAAGTGTAGGCTGAAGTCTCAAAAAGGAACAGGGCACTTGCCTTCTAGAGAGCAGAGTGTGGAGGTGGGAATGAATAGGAAAGTGTTTCTTGTAGGAAAGTGAACAATGGCAAAGCATGAGAACATGGGCCGATATACATTATCTGTGGTCGCTTGCCCACTGGCAGTTTGTTCCTTCTCCTCTCTCTGCTGCCTCCTCCATAGTGCCAACACAAGCGCTTGCATGGCTGCCTGGTGAGTCAGATCCAGCTGAACTGATCCAGCTAAAAAAWTTTTTTTTTTCTTTTTGGACATGTTATGCCTGCCAGATCATTTCCAGACTGCATGACCTGGGTTTCAGAGCTGGGAACTGGCGCAGGATTTGTCACACGGGCAACTCAACAGCTCCATCAAACCAGATTCCTGCTGTGCCAAGCGAGTAATGGGACTTTCTGGTCTTGTTGTTCATTATCAGAACAGTCTAAAAGTGTTCTGCACTTCCAAACAGGAGCACTGAGGGAAACTTGAGTTTCAGAGCCCATTGAAGCACCAAAACTGCATGGGCAGTTAGGCAAAGTCCTAACCAGAACTAAGAAAACTCTCCCCATTCTCAGTGCCAGTGACTTGCTGGCATGAATACACTTTTTTTTTTTTTTTCCTCAACAACAGAAGTAACCATTGGGTTGGAAAATTCCCTTTGAATTTTCCTTCTCTTGAAAGATACCTATGCTCCTGATGAGTCTTTGGAAATGCCCATGCTCAGGTGGATGGGCAGAACATGCAAGTCATCCCTCCGGCTACCAGCCACGTGGCTGACTCACGGCGGGCACATCTTGCTCTGGGCATGCCATGGTGAACACCTCTCCGCACTGGTACACAAAGTCCCAGGGCAGGCAGGGCGAGCTTGGTGCTGCAGCGGCCCTCATATCGCTGTGTGAGCACCCCTTGGCGCAGGTGCCCATCACCTCTGGGGCAAACTCCTCTCACTGCCCGCTTCATGTTGCCCCTCTCTGTACTGCTGTATCCGTTTCTGTGTTGTTACTACTGGGAATTAAAGTGGTAAGCACTTAGTAAGGTAAGCAGTTAGTTTCTCATCACTGCAGAGAGGCACGGAGATGCTTTGCAGAAGGAGCTGCCGACCAATTGGTGGGCAATCATGGAAGCAAACTACATCTCAGGTGCATCCGCAGCACTCAGGCAGGAAAACCACTACCACCTCTTCAGCAGCATGAGCACTCGGTGCCTTTTTGCTTCTCAAATTTTATTTGAATTCCTACCAATGACAACCTGAGCACTTGGGAAATGTTCACTCCTAGAAAAAACAACTCAAACTTTGATTTTACAGGCCTGTATTGTTAAAAAAAGAAACTGTATAGTTCCATATCAAAAAAATCAATCTTCTCTAGAGGCTGGGCTGGTAAATAAATCAGGAGGAGAAGCTGCTGTAAATTAGAAGAGCTCTACCACATTCGCAAGCAGAGCGATAGAGGCCAGTCACACATCAGTCAGTCACACTGCTGAGGTGTGGATGTGTTTACTCCACAAAAGTAATTGCAACCGTATCCTTTCACAGGAGGGCAAAGTACCCCACATTTTCCGTGGGATGCAAAGATGCACATGGGAAGCTGGTAGTCATCATCATCCCTGGCAGTCCACACTGCACCTATCCTCACACTAACATACGTGTGTACCTCATGTACCCTTAAGGCATCCTAACCTAAACTGGGGACCAAACGAGCCAGACATTACCAGTAACGTGTAAGCTCTCTAGCCAAAGAGGAGTAGACTTACAATATTCTCCTTTGCAAGTCACTGAGTTAATGGCCTGTTTTTACATATATTGCCATTACACCTGGCAATTCATGATAATAGAGGCTTGAGGTATTAGCAACAGCACAAAAAAAATAAACAGCCTTTACCAAACCATTCCTATGAGGGAAAAACACAGCACTGTATATGTCAAAGGCTGCATTATTAGAGCACTATTTAGTCTACAGCTAAAAGACCACACAAGCCTTTACTTCTAACTGCTAACTCAGGTCTCCTCAAGAGACTTGACTGGGATTTAAAGGGTAAGTATTGTGGAACGGTCTGCAGAGGAGAGAGCAGTCCCCTTAATGCTGTCTTTTCAGGACATTATTCTTTCCATTTGTATAGAGACAATTGCTCCAGCTAACCTGCCTGTCCTGTACCCTAGGCAACCTGACAAATTAAAACTAACTGCCTAATCCATCAAACAAATGGTTTGCCCTGGCTCCATCAAAAGTAAATAAATAGCTATCCCCCCTCCCTCAAAAATAAAATGTTTCAACATCAAAGAGAGCTTCTTCCCTGCCTCATCTTTCCCTCTCCACATGCCCAAAGGGAGGACCTTACAGCATGGCCACGAGGTCTGCAGAAGACCAAGATCTAAGGACTATCTGTTAGCGCAGATATTTTCTCTCTAATATATCCATGAGCTCAGGGATCCAGAGGAGACTTGGGAGTGACACAGCAAACCACATCTCAATCCCTCTGGTGGGGCTTCAAGATAAAAACCAAACCTTGAGGTTGATGGCTTGTCAGCCAGGGGCAGGTCTTGCAGAGCACTCAGCATCGCCTCTTCCTTCCCTGCTGCCTTCAGCAGGCTGCAAACAGTCTTTTCCAGTGCTCCTCACAGTACCTAACTTTRCTTTGAAAGTCTGAATGTATTTGCTGCCTTTGATTTCCTGGCTGGGGATGTGTGCTTGGAGCCTGCTAATGAAGCTCGAAGAGCAGAGTCGAAGCACTTTCTCAATGCTGGCTGGCACAGGTGGAAGGAAACTGCCTGGCACCAGTCGCCATCCTTACACGCATGCTAGAAGACAACGCCATGAAACACCGCACAGCAAGGACAGGCACAGGGTGGGGGCCATGCATCCCTGCATAGGCAACTCTGCCTGATGCCTTCCCTGTCCTGTACTGCCATGAGCCACAAGCAGATCTAAATCCCACCATATGCCAACTTCAGGCACCCTAAGCCTCATTAATTCAGCATGGATTGGCAGCATCTAATATCTAAAGGCACTTAAAATCTTTAGCAACCACCATTAGCACATCCATTCTGGAGAACAAAGGTTTATATGCACCTAAATAGGAGCTCTGGGGCAGCACCCTGGTCCTGGTCTGAATAGATGGGCAAGGGATGGCTGCCTCTGTCATCTACCCTTCGCCTTAGACTCCAGCCACATCTAACCTCTTGCAGCAGCAGCGCCGGGTTCAGCAGCAGGCACGACGATGGGTATTGCTAGCGGGCCAGGATTTAATTGAACACAGATGGAACTGAGGCAGCCTGAGCCTGATGCAAAGTGCTTCCAGTCCTCGCTTCTCCTTGGGGTCCGCAAGCCACAAAAACAACAGTGCTTCCCAGTTCGGTCATAAAACTTCCTTAAAGCTATTTGTTGTTTGTTTTTTGAAGTGAAGCTTTCATTATCTAGAAGAGACATTCAGAGACACTCACAGCTACTTATCGCTAATAAAAATAAACATTAGGCCTGGACAGGCTATGTACATCAGTGCACTTGTTCAATAGCTGCTTCTTCCTTGCCCAAGTACCAGATGGGAATGACCACTCAAGAGCCTCTTCTCTGGAAGTACAATTATTTGCAGAGAAGTTGCCAGTTCTTGGGGGAGCAAAACACAACACAAAAAACCAAAAGACATTCTCCGTGGTGGATCCCTGATGGACCATGCCCAGGAAGCCCATCTACCACACCACAGCGTGGTTGCTCATCCGTCACCCCACGCTTTGTACCCCATTACAGCAGGTTTGTTTCAGAAGGAGAGCAGCAGAAGCCAGGAGAGTCCCCTGATGCGTACCTGGCCCCTAGAGAGACGCTGCCAGACGCAGCAGGTTTTTCAGCCAGCTCGGCCAAGGGAACACACGGCAGCATGGCCCTTCTTGCCAATCTCACAATGAGCTGGGAGGGCAGGAGGGAGGATACGCATCTGGATAAAAACCGTGTTACTGTCCTGAGCCTCCTTGTCCTGGGAAGGACAAGACTTAGTTTTCAGGCTGTGCTGAACTGATTGAGAAAGCTCATCACCTCCCAGGACTGGACCCAAGCGTTTTGTTTATGCATGATCGTGTCTTGATGGCACCTGGACTATATCCTAAATGGACGGAGGAGAAGGCAGCAGGGCTTCCTCCTGCAGATCACAACCAGACACATGAATGTCATTTCTTGCGAGGGAAAATTGGAAAAGGTGCCAAAAAAGCCATAGAAATGATTTAATGGCTTGAGAATCCATTTTTCTATGAAAGACCTAGCTCGTAACATTTGGTTTTTTATCAAAGAGAAGACTGAAAGATGACTCTCTTGTAGCATGTGAAGTATTTCCATGGGAGGAAATACCACCTACTAAAAGGCTCTTTAACCAGCAGAAAAATGCATAACAAGAGCCAGTGGCTGGAAGCTGAAGCCAGACAAATTAAAATGGGAAATAAGGCATATATTTTTAAGAGTGGAGGTAATTAACCACTGGAACAAATCCTCAGGGGAGGCTGTGGATTCTTATCTCTGGAGAGTTTCAAATCACGGCTGGATGCCTTTCTAGAAGATGTACTTTAGCCAAAGAAGCTATTAGGTTCAATACATGGGTAATTGTGTGAAATGTAATGGCCTGTGATATACAGGAAATAAGAACAGATGATCTAATGTTTCTTTCTGGCCTTAAACCTAAGAAGCTATTCATCTAGATGGGAGCCCTGTGCCTATAGCTGAGAATTTGATCCAAGGCCCCCACTGCAACATTTATAAACCTGTGAAAAATGAGTGTATAAATGCACCAAAGAGAATAGAATCAAACGATGGATGGGGAGCTAAGGACTAAGAAACACACCCATAAAATAATTTATTTCTATTTTTTTATGAATTATGCTGGAATGCAATGAGCACCTATAGAAACCAGGACTGTGAGGCAGTAATTTACACTGGAGAAATTCAAATGAAACTGAAAGATACGAGACTATGTTTGGAGACTGTCAGGTTTCTGCAATAAAATTGCGTTAGTAATTAATAATCTCCCAGAAAAGAGAGAGAGAGAGATCACCTGCTACCATGTGTCTATTAGCAGATAAATCCAAAGTGAAAGATATCCCCTCTGGGACTACTTGATGGATTATATTAAATTTAATGGTAATGGAAGGAATACTGTAATTGGAAGATGCTGGAGGGAAAAGATATGGTGGGAGCAAGAGAAGGAGGTGTACTGCTGATACGGAAGACCCCATGGTATAGGAATGGGCTCAGTTCCTGCCAAACTGCACCAAAAGAGCAGAAGATGCTCCATTCCCCATAGGCAAGGACCAGAAAATGTACAGGATGACCTTAGCTAACATGGAAACCAGTCTATGTTATCCCCAAGGGAGGTAAGTTTGGCAACTGCAGTATGGAAAATAAATATTAGAAATGCCAGAATTTTTTGAATCTATGAGTACATTTCAGAGGAATAAAATGACAAGTTCAATTAGGTTCCTCGAAGCAGAGGAGAGAAACTGATTAATCAGGCATGGAAGTTCCTAAGTAACCAAAACAACTGTGTGGGCTTTCTCCTCTTGACTCATGTTACAGGAGGAGGGTGTATCTATTTGAAAATGGAATATATTTCCACATGCTCTATAAAGGAATGTCCAAACATATCTACATAGAAAATGGTCCCTGTTATCTAGGTCTCTCCAGAGCCTCTTGTATCTTGTGCGAAGCTCTGGAATATGTACAGGAATTTTAGGGTGTTTTCTTTGAAGATAAAGTGGCTTTTTAAAGAATATGCGGACTCGGTGCTAACATCCCAAAGGGGAAATATAAACTTCTCAAGTAAACTTGTATTGAGCAGAAAGATGACTACACCAAATGGCAACCTAGATTAAAATAAAACAGCAACACATTTATAATGTCGGAAGTCCAAAGGCTTCTTGGAAAAATAGCCGTGTCTGTCAGAAATGCATGACATGGAGAACCATACCCCTGCAAATTGCCAGCAGAATAGCAAGAGTTACCGTCCTCAGCCAGTGAAACGTCAAATTATTATTGCATCTGAGCTGGCTCTTTCCCAGAGCATTGGATACCATCTCTACCAGCCTCGGAAAGCTGCCTTCTGCAGATGGGCTTTCTCAGAGGTGTCGTACACCTCACCGCTCAGGGAAAGAGACAAACAAAAGCCAACGCATGTGACACAGAACTGAACCGTGCAAATAATATCATGCAAGAGGATGCATCCTGATCATAAAGCTACAGGATGTCTGCAGAGAAATTCAGTTTTCCAGTAGTGCTGCATTTGCTCACTTTGGCTGAAGGCTGATGGAGGGGGAAGGGAGCCCCCACTAGTCTCAAAACGCTCATGTTTTGAAAGGGATTTTGGGGTCACTTTTTATGTCATTTTTGGTAACAGCTGATTGAATTTGATCACRACAGCAAGTAGGAGGGCGACCAAGGTAGGGCTGTACTCTTTGGTTGTGAGCACAGCAGAGGAGAAAGCCACTGACACGGCTGCCACGCTCATCTTGTTTTGGGTTTTTATCTATCGCCCAGCACCCAGCCCTCCTCTGTGCCAGTGCTCCTGCACCCGGGTGCCCCTGCCCACCACTGGAGCGGGTGGGTGCGTGGCCTCCCGGCGTCACACCCACAATTCGTGGGTGTTAGCGTCACGAGCAACTCAAGCAGCATCGCTAATCTGTGTAGCATTACCTCTCCTCGACAGCACCAACCACTCCAACCCGGGGATCACTCGTTTATTTTTATGGAATCTTTTGTTCATGTGGACTCGTAGCTGCTTCGCACAGGAGAATGTCTTGGAATAGGAAATGTTCCAAATAACATATGACCTGCTACGTACATCCACCGCAGAGAAGTGAGAGCTAATAGACAAAGCACAAAGCTAGGCACTGAACCCTCACCGCGCTTAACCCTGACTCTGCCAGTGACTTGCTGCAAGAACGGGGATGAGCTATTTAGCTAATGCCTCTCCCCCCCGCCTCCAGCAGTTATTGTAAGGATGAATTATTTAATGTGTGTACACAGCTCTGATGTTGTATGCACCATTTCATATGTACATAAGTGCTAAAGATTATTGGGTGGTTCTGTCATCGCCAGAACACTAAACATGCATTTCTGGGCTTAATTAGGTGTGTAAAAACGGCTGTACACAGCCACACTGGAAAATGTGAGTGCTGATGTATAAATAATTGTGAGGCCATGGCAAAATGGATCTCAGCAAGAGAAAGCCCATCTGGATTTAATCTTGGCCAAAGCCTGCTAAAGTGCCTCTAATGGCCTCTATGCTCTTAAGGCATCCAGAGAGGATTCCCACCTCAGTTCTTTCCTGGTCTGCCTGGTGTGAGTTTGGGAAAAACAGGATGATTATTTCATTGAAAAAAAACCTGGACAGAAGTCATGAAAGCTTTGCTATAAGCTCAGATCTTGGGCACAGGCTTATCAGAAGTTTTGCAGAGGCTTCTGTGTACTCTGGGAGGGAAGCTGGTGGAGTCGCCTGGCCCATGTGTGCGTCAAGCCACTCCGAAGCACGTTTCATGGCTTGCCTGTCCTCCCCACTGCTCTGCTTTAAGTGTGATATGTCGCATCCAAAAACCTGCTAGCCACTAGCCTTTAGTTGCCCTGGAGAAATGTTCCACTTGCAGAGCCAGCATATTGACACTGGCGAAACCCTTTATGCAAGTCAGCAAGGCGCAGCAAGCTGCAATTTGCATTTGTGCAATTTACTCCTGTTTGGGGGCCAGCTAATCTCCGCTAGTGCAAATAGCAGCTTTGCCTGTATGCACTTGGGGACAACACTGACAAAGCCCCATCAGTGGCTGTCACCAGTGCATATAATATGGCAAAATCCCCAAACCAAACAAGACCCTAATTTCTCATTGAGTTTTCAGTTTCCTGAAATCTAAACTTGAAAGAGGTTTCATCCCTTGCTCAAGGGGTAAAATCCTCTGGCGAGAAAAGGCAAATAAAGGTTCACAGTGCCCAGGCTTTCTGCAAATAAACGGCTGAGTATCTCACCAATGGGATCAGCATGTTGAAACTGCAACAGCATCTCAGCCTCATCTGTGTTGCAGGACCTTGCGAAAAGTAAGTTCAGCTTCTTCTGATGATCCTGTGTCATCACAGGGATGTTTTCAGAGTACATTCTTCATATGTTAATAGTTTTGCACGTTATTAAACTGGATCTAATTATGTTTGGTTTGCTAGGAGCAGCAAATCATCTTCACAATTGTGTTTTCATTAAAAAAATTATTCTATATAAAGATTTCATTAAGATGTTAATTGCTACCAGAATTATATACACATAAATAATAAACAAGAATACCTACCCATTATTAGAAAATAATTTCCACATGTACCGAGCCATTTACTTCATTTGTTTTAGATTTTAAGTGGGAAGTAGTGTGCCTGGCTAGAATTAGCAGAAGACCCTCTGTTATGAAAACATGGCTTTATTTCCTTCTCTGCAGAGTGCTGCTTGCCAGGCCACACTAAAAGAATAGGTGATGCCCTTTTAGCATCGATAAAAAGAATGGCTCCTATAAAAAAATCTAATGATGGGAAACATTGTGCAGGTTTAAATCACTGAAGGAGTCAGCACAAAAAAGCACAGACTATGAGACAAATGTGTGAGGACAGCAGATGCTTTTCTATCTGTGGACCCTGTATTTTAACCAAGCAAGGATAAACTCCAAACCTTCAAAGAGCCCTTGATGAGGTGACCATATCCCTTGCCAGAATCCCTCTGAATTTGCTGGTCTTTCTTTGCAGAGAATCCACCAGGAGATGGGAAGTCAGCTCCCTGGCCCATGGGTGACCACCAGCCCCCGGATAGCAAGGGCAGCAAGGACACAACTGTGGCCAAAATCCTGACAGAGGTCCCTCCTCCGCTGAGGTGGCAGCAGCTGGACATGACACTGGTGAGCTCAGTCACATCACAGGAAAGCATCTGTGCTTGTGCCTATTGGTCTCAAGGTGTAATGACAAGATGGGGTTTATTTTTGGCCTCTAGAAAGAGGATTTCTCGCTCTTGCAGAGCATATTGGACACTGAGATCAAACACGCCTTACGTAAGGTCTGCTGACGTGCCCTGTTGGGCAACAGCCATCTTCAGTGACATGGAGAGAAGAATGAAAAGGAAAATACAAAAGGTCTGGCAGTATCAACAAATTGTCCTTTCTGTGCCTTCCCTAGCACCACAGGCTGACTCCGTGTGCGGGAACGCAGAGCTTTTGCTCGGGAGAAAAGTGGAAAGGAACAATAGGAATCTAAATGCAGTGTGAATCAGAAAACACACTCAGAATTATAAAAACTCTCTACTTCACAAGGAGCCACAATAGAAGCCTGAAAGCCTGAGCAATAGGAACTAGGAAATAGGAAAAGGATATTAAATTTTTAAGACCCTGTATATTTAGATGGTGTTATCTTCAAGACAACAAACAGCAAAGGGCCAGGAAATTCAAAATTAAATCCAACACTCTCCTTATTTCCTGATTTTCTCTTGTTAAGCATAAAAAGCACAGCCAGGATCAAGTTAACATTATATTTCCTGCCATATGACTCTATTGGCATCATTTTTGTTGCTATGTATATGTGGACTGACCCAATCTGAAATTAAAAAATATATATTAATTGCCTTGACATGTAGAGAGACGTAAGCCAAGAATTTCAGAGCTGTAGCTCACAAGAAACATAACAAGTCCAACTGCTGATCTCACAAGTTTTTTTGTAAATCCAAGGTGAAAGTCTCATGGATAGAGTTCATGTCTGATGGCAGTCTGTTGTTATTAGATGACATTTATTGATTAGTGTCAGCTGTCTGACAAGTGTTTATCATACCAGAATTTAAATCACGTAGCTCTTTGGTGCTGCTCTGACAGAGCTGCCATCTTCTGAAGTGCATTAATTCCTGTGAGTTGACTATGAAAGGCAGGAAGAAAACTTCATGAACTCACCCCASAGTCCTTTGCACCCACCAGCTCACCAGGGCTGCTGGCTACCTGAATCTCTCGGGGTCCCCTGTTGCAGGAAGAGATCATCTGAGGCACAAGATGACCACCTGAGCAACAGGACGCTTCCAACCCTGCGGGCAGTTCCTGTGCAGGGAAGTTCATCTGGGGAAACACACCCAGTGGGGCAGTGGGACGTGTGGGGTGGTGAAATGAGGCGCGGCCAGTTCCCCTCCAGCCAGAAGGCATTAGTCCCCCGTGGTTGCCCATGTCCAAAGCCCTAGGACACCTAGCCATCAGAAATACAAAGCCAAAGCAGAAGGCATACCTAGCACAAACACACAAAACGGAGTTCATCGCACGTTGGTGAGACCTGTGCCCAGCCCTTATTAGCAGGCTGCGCAGGGCAGCATGGTATCTCACTGCAATCCCAAGAAAAGTGCTGTTTCTCAGGCAGAGACAGGTAAGCCTGCAGACACTCTCAGTGATGCCCCTGGACCGGCGGTAGGAACTTCTGGGATGAGGAGGTGATACCTGTGACCCCAAACAGTGGTGCAAGGAAACCCGTGGCTTCCCCAGGCTCAACCTCAGCATGGGATGAAGAGCCCGAGGAGGGAGGATACCTGGTCTGTCACCGTGGCCTGTGAAGCTCAGCTGTAAAAGCAGCATGTGGGGGACAACTGGGTGTGAGTTAGTGCCAATGCAGCTTATTCCCCAGGCAAAGGGGATTTTAAAGCCACCCGTGTGGATTACAGCCCCCCAGCTGTCCAGACACTGGTGGGCATGGCCTTGGCACAGGCAACAATATGTGTCCAGCCGTAAGTTGGCACCGGCCCTACCCAACTCCTCTCTCTGCAGCCGGGGTCCTCCCAGCCACCGAGGCTCAGCGCAACCTTCCATTAGCTTCACTGTTATCAGGAACTAGTTTGGACTAAAATCTTATTAACAACAAGGTTTTGCCCCCACGAGCTCTGGGGGCTCAGCGACTTCAAGCTCGAGGGCTTGCTTTCCTGAAGTGCTTCCCCCTGCATTAATGCTGACTGATACAAGCCCCTTCTTTTGTTTTTTGAGTGAAGTCCACCGCTGGCCAAAGGGCAAACAGCAGCCAGGAGGTGTTGCAGACCCCTGCAACGGGAGTAGCAGATGCTGCCTGGTTCCCGCTGGCTGTGTCCTGCGCCCTCCACCAGCGCCCGGGCTCTGCCAGCAGCCAGCAGCATGCAGGTCCCAGGAGCTCAGCCACAGTTTTCAAAGCAAAGAGTTAGACTTTGATTACTGCTTTGAGATTATTGTTATGGAGCAGTTTTAGTCATCATGACCTGACTTTTCACTGATATCTATGAGAGTTGACCCAAACTTCTGAGCTAATTCTGTGCTTTCAAAAACTGTTTTTTGACAATCCTGGAATCCTCAGAACTGAGGCTGAGAGGTGGCAGGACATTGTACTTTTCCCTATCCCAATTTTCATTTAAAAAACTGCCTCCTTTTACACAGTTTTTGAAAGGAGGGAGGGAGGGAGGGAGGAGTGCAAGAAGGGAGAAAAGGGGGAAAGAGGGAAGGGGGAAGAAAGGAAAAGAAAGGAGGAGGGGAAAAGGGAAGGGGAGAGAGAGAGAAAGAGACAAAGAAAGAGACAAAGRMAGGCAGAGAAAAAAGAAAGAACAAGAGAATGGGAGGAAAGGAAGGAAGGAAGCAAGCAAGCAAGCAAGCAAGCAAACAAGCCTGCTCTGTAGCCAGCAAGGTTAGGTGAATTATACTTGCATTTACAACTGACACTTGAAAAGAAGGATTCTACACTGTGTTCTGATCCTTCCATTTTGCTTCCTGTTTAATGTGTTTTCATTCACATTGGAAAAGTCCAGCAATACAGTTCACATTTCAAGCAACACTGTGAATCAGTCTGCCAGAGACAGACAGATACAATTCTTCCTCTGCTGAGGTCTTGACGTGTCACTGCTTGATGAACCAATATTGCCAAACACAAGTTGAAATTTTAAGACATCACTGAAGGGTATGGTAAGTCCTTTCCAGGATTTGCAAGGAAGTTTCATCACAAGGGTTTAAAGTTAGGAATAAAACCCGCCAAAGTTGGTGGTGTGGACCTGCTGTAAGTGATGCCTGAATATAGCCCTGCCATGACATACTTTATGGAAACCATGAGCAAGAAAACCTGTGAAAATGAGACACTATATTTGCCATTTTAACTTTTGAAACTTTAGAGGTCTCTGGGCTTTCTTTTGCCACACTGTCCCCTCTCCAGTTAAAAAAACTTGAACAAAAAGAGAAGGAAAAACAAAGAAAGATTGGGGGGGACCACAGTCATGGACCATTATTCATTTTCTTTGTCCTGAAGGGAGAAAGATAGAGAGATGGAGTTCCAACTTTGTAGAAGAAGCTGGACTTTTCATTATTTAAAATGTTGAAACATAAATTTCACACTCTTTAGAATGAAATACAATATGAAGAATCTATCCAGTTTGGACCAGCACTAGCCCCAGGCAGAGGCAGAGGAGAGCTTCCCCAGATGCATGCATCATGCGATACTTTGTAAGAGACAGGAGGCAAGGGAATAAGAGAGGTCTCCAGCAAAGAGAAGAGGCAACGACAAAGCAGCCAAAAGCACTTTTGATGCAATTTAATGGACTGTCCTCTTTATAAACTAACCTCCTGTTCTGCTCAATTGTGCAGCGACCGAAGACCCCATCCCAGATCCATTTTCTCAGCTGAAGGAAACACAGACCTACGTCTCCCAGGAAAGCACCTCAGCTACCAGGCTAGGGGTTAACATGCAGGATTTCTCCCTGCATCCCACACTCCACCCTCTCTACTGAAGTTGTACCAGTGTGTAGAAACATGAGAGATTCCTGGGGTACGGCATAAGGGGAATCAGGGACCTGCCCTCATGCAGCCTCACTGCTAAGAGGCTATGAGTGGTGAAACAGCAGTCAGTGCTTCTTCTCTTATTTTATCATACAACTGTTTAATGTAAAATGCAGACACAGCCATCCCCTTCAAACTGAACAGGGTTCAGGGTTGTGTTCCTACACCTTTGTACATCCAGGCCAACAAATCTTGAATCCTTCCCTGAATAGCAGCTGTGCTCCAACAGCCACTCCTGGTGAAGACAAAATGGGTGGAGGACATGAAGATGGATGAAGCAGTAAATGAAGTTGGGACAAGCATATGGAACAATCAGGAACACATAGGAACAACTCTTATCCCCGTGTGATTTACCAGGGCCAAATGAGAAGTTGGTTCAGGAACAAGGAATGTAGTTTGTATCTACTGAACCAGGAACTGTGTTTTATAAAGATGCGACTCTGCAAAGGATTTAGGAGGTAGGGATAGCAAGCAGCTGAACACAGACATCAGTGTCATAGGGCATATATGGTTCTTGGCTGAACAGATAATGCTGAAAAATTAGAAGCTGTCAAAAAGAGTCAGAAAAAGTATCCAAACATGAGAGAGAAAAGCTTTTGACAAGACCTTTAAGAAGCTTAGTCATAAAAGAAGACTGAAAAGTGATTGATTAGTGTGTGTTGGTGAAGAAAAATTTTTCCATAAAGAAAAAATATGAAGCACTAAAAGATTGCTGATTTTAGCAGAACCAAAAACCAGTGGCTGAAAGATGAAGCCAGATGTGTTCATATTTTGAATGAGGAGCAATTCTTGTTTAGCACAGAAGGCAATAAACCTCTGGAACAAATTGCCAAGGGAAGTGCTGGACATCCAGTCTTCCAGTGTCCCCAGAGCAAGGCTGGGCGCTTTTCTCGCAGGTATTGCTTAAACACAGACCTCAGTCAAGTTACCAGCCTCAGCACAAGAGTCATAGGCAGACAGAGAAGAGCCTCTTACAGACACAAGATCAGACCAGATGATCCGGTGAGTCCTTCTGGACGTGTGCTCTGTGAACATATGAATTTAAGGTCTTTAAAGCTTTTTTAGAAAATCGCAAATGTCTTCCCCTGAGATTAGCAAGTGCAGCACATGGGCAGCCTGGATAAAATCAGTGCTTCAACAATAAAAAGAAGAGATTCAATTATACATGACTTGCCTCTACGCTATTCAAAGGGAGCTGGCATTTTGACTTCCACTGGCTGAGAACCTGCTGTGAATACCACTTGGACCAGGAAGACTGATGACATTTTGAAAGAACTACATAATTCACCTGATGAACCTTTTATGAAACAAGGAATTTACCTTTATCCATTTATCTACAAACATAAAAGTCTGCAGGCTTTAAAAGTGAAAAACAGGTGAAAAACCTGACTGCCTGTTCAGAACCATTTACAGTGAAGTAAATACACACACTAATCTACCAGTTTATAAGGTTTGTCTCTCAGCATCTTGCCCCATTAAATTCCTCAGTGGCCTTCTCTTTCTCCTTTTTCAGTTGTTTGGATGAAGTCCTAGCCCCAAATCAGTCTACGGCCAAACTTAATGGGGGAGAAGGGAGGAAGTCTTTCAGCCTCTCTTTTGCCTTTAAAATGCCTTCCGGCTAATCTGCTTGGCTATGTTCCCCAGGTTTGCTTAACCAGCCCTACCAATCCTGACAGCTTTGGCTGGTCCTTTGCTCCCCAGCTCTTCTGCCCTTTCGTGTGAGTGTGTTGTAGGAACAAGCCTGCACCCTGGCCTGTCTTCAAGTGCACACCAGAGACAGGGGCTGGACCAGTGCTGTACAGCCCACATATACACTGACATTTCTTAACACTCAAACTTGCAATTCCTTTAAAGTTTTCTGTGATTTCTTAAACTCTGTACTAACAATTCAGATGTTCTGCCAGGTAGCACCATGCTCATAACAACATACACCATCGACAGGGTCGGGACTTTCAGCTCCAGGACGGGGCTCTGGATACTTGAGCTAATGCAGTAACATATTCACCCTTCAAGTTGACTGCAAATGCAGGAGGCAAGAGACATAGTTTGCTGGTGGGTCTTATAGGTGATTGCTAGCAGCAGAGGTACAAAGCAGCTCAGAAAAACTGCCCCTAATCCAGGCTCATGATGGAAGAGTATTCAAGTGGACACAGGTATCTCCAAACAAATCCTCTGTTCTGACCTCTTCTGTCTTGTCCCTTCAAAAACTGTGCCTGCTGTAGTCCCACATCTCCCTTGCTCATTCTTCCAGTCTCTTCTTGCCAGTGAGTTCCAGTCTCCACTCTTCAGGTTTCTCACCCCAGTTTCTGCTTTCTTATCCATTCAGTTCTAGTCTTCCCCTCCAGCCTTGTTCTTCATCACTCCAGTCCCCTGGCCCTCCTGTTCCAGCATTCAGACCTAGGTTGTTTCCCCAGTTTCAATGTCTTCATCCTGCCTTTCTTCTCTCCATATTCATGTTCAGCATGCTCAGCTCCCTGTTTGATCTCTCTCTCTGCCTCCCAGGGTCTCACAATCCCAGTCTCCTTCCCCATGTTCTCACAATTCCTGTCTGGCTTTCTGTCCAGCCAGTTCTTCCCCTCAGTGAAGATCCTGCTCACAGGCATCTCTCTTTTCACAGTATCTGCTCCTTCTCCCTACTCCCATCAGGTTTCTAAGCACAGCCTCTTTGTCCCACTAATCTCAGGATGCTGCTTCATTTCTTTTTTCTTCTCAGCCTTCCTTCCATGACCACTTCTCTAGCACTCCCAGTCTCTGCTCCCTTCCCAGTTTTCCCCCTCCCAGCCTGCTCTCACCAGCCCCTCTCAAAATACTCACCCAGCCTGTCTTAATCTTCTTGCTCTTTCCTACTTCTCCTCCATCATCTCCAAGTCACAGTGTCATTCCTCTCCTGTTCTTAGTCTTACCACACTAAGGAAGAGCTGCTGATGGGAGAGTAAGCTGGGAGGGGGGGAAACTGGGATGGGAGCAGAAACTAGGAGTACGAGAGAAATGGTCAGGATGGGATTTGCAGCCTATTTTTCCATTGAGTGGGTCCCCAGTAAAAATAAAACATTTGACTGCACTTTTTGCATACCCAGAAAGAAAGATAGTAGCCTGAGGATCACATATTTGTCATGGAAAATTTCTGCCTTAAAGACTAAAATTGGGCAGTTATTAAGTAGCAGAAAATGGGATCACTGCAAATATCAAGGGATCTTAATTAACAATTTGCCATTATTCTAGGTGTAATACAACATAATGTTATCCCAAAACAGCAACTGCTTCTTCTGCACGACAACTTCATACTATTATTTAATTCTTATGTTGTGATAACATGCGATACCCTCAAGGATCAGGACATCGTGTTATAAGACTTCGTAGGCGCATATACTACAAAACCATCTCTTTGGAAAAGGGCTTACAGTCCAAAATGAAGATTTAATCAGCTCAAGTCTTCCCATTTTGCCCAGTAACTTTCTGGTTATAAGAACATGAGGGTAGAGTGCAAAACACATGTAGGTTAAGTAATTTTAAATAACCAATTATCCATATCCAGCCATGCTGGATTTGGGGTTTAATTGCTTCAGGCATGCAAGCTTTTTCTCCACTTATCTTTTCACAGCCCACAAACACAATTTCCTGTTAAAATAGCATTGTCCTGAAAATTGACCATAATGAATTTTCCAGTTTGAGCACTCTGACCCAGTTCTAAGTCAAAAGTTTTTCTATAAGTAAAGTAAAAAACTTAGTAAAACATAAGTGAACAATATTGGCCTAATATAACGAGATTCTCATAATGAAGTAGAAGCTGAATGCTCAGCTCCTGAAAAATCCATCTCTACACCTTACAGATAAACAACTGGAAACCGCAGAGCTCTATTTCCAAAACCCATATAAAATGCTGTACATTTGACTTAACATTTAGCTGTAGCTTTCTGATTCATAAAATCATAAATCAAATTATTTGCTTATTTTCTCCCTGTAATAGCTGCACAATGCTGAAATTTTGCCACCAATCATGGAGCACTGAATCGGTTTTCAACTAGCATTTCTTTATTTTATTTTATAGAGCATCAGGTTAAAAAATGACCCATATTTCTGTGGCAATCTCTCTCCTGTATGCATAGCAGCAAAGAAAGAAAAAACATGACTACTTATTATTTTGTTAAGTGTGTTTGACTAAATTGAAGTTATAAAAAATAATGAAAATCTCTGCAATTCACCATAAAAATTTCCTTTCCAAAAAGAGCCAGTAAAGCTGTCAAAGAAAAAAAAAAAAAATTTCTATGGTATATACTATTAGACCATACATAAATGAAACTGCACATACATCAAGACCTAAATAACTATCTAAATGCATCCTAAATTTCCTGAGACAGATGGCGGATCATACACAGACAAGATAGGCATTCCAAAAAGATTTTTCTTTAAGAAGAATAAGAAAGGGAAGATGAAAGAATAGTGGGAAAATGTTTAAAATACTGTTAAATTAAAACAAAACCCACAAGACTATGCTGCAATATTAGACCATGCAAAGCAAATGAAAGCAAGGGATGACAGAGTCATTTTGGCCCTGATTCAGGAAATTGCTTAAACACATGTATGAGGACATCTTAGTTCAGGAAAGAATGCAAGTACAAGCCTAAATTTAAGCACGATGACATTTTCACCTTCACTCTGGCCCTGTATCCTGGATCCAGCAGCTGGAGTAGTGGGAGGAGATACTGGAAGTCCTCTGTACAGCAAAGGCAGGTGAAAAGTTCTCCTGGCAGATGAACTGAGCTTGATGGCCCTCCAAGGTGTGGTGTAGGAGGGCGTCTGAATGAGGGCAAAGCTACCAGCTCCCAGAGTGCTGGGACTTCTGTACAGATCACACTTCATAGAACGGACTAGGGAGGCTGCCTAATCTCCATTGGCCAAAAGCTCTTGTTGGCAGCACAAACTCCCGAGATCATGAAGATATTTTTATGTGACTTTTGTCGCTTCTCCTTCTAGTTCTTCTTTGCTGCTTAGAAATGCAGCAGACTCTCACGTCAAAAGCTTAAATACCACTGGCTTAAACAGGAGTTGGGCACGTGCCTAAGGTCTGAGAATAAGAATACTTTCATACCTTGGGGTGATCAGTAAAGATAACATTTCCACTGCAGTCAGCAAGCAGAAGGAGATAGAAATATYGTACTTAAATCTGCGGAGAAGGAGAAGCTCTTGTTGGTTCTCTTAATTAACCCACTACCAGAATGTAGCAATGAAAACATTCTTTATATTTCTCAGGCACTGCAGATAAAAGGAGTTACATGCAGTACCGTTATATATCTAGATGGTGAATACTTCTTGCCAGAAGTATTCAAGCAGATTGTAACATGTTCTTTATCTCTTTAAAAATACTGAAGTTAGAACACTTATTTCTGGATGTCCTTTATCTGTCATGGCTGTCCACCCTGTTACCAAACTAATAAGTATATTATCAGATTATGGGATCAAAAGTYAGGGAAGGTTGCTATGGGTTATGCTAAGATTTTGCACTTCCTATGTGTTTTATACTGCATCTAGTACAAAAAGCAATTCATTCAAGTTTATATTTAGGGTGAGAGAATGATAATATAGTGGTTGTGTGATGGCTGCTTTGACAAAGTAATCTTAACTTCAGGAATTTCCTCACTTCTTGGAGTTTCTGATTGCGGCTTCAACAACAGAATCACCTGTTTACCCTATCTGTTGAGCAGCAAGGCACTCTTCCATATTTTATGCTACAGTTTTTGCATCAAACTTTCCAGTGATTTTTTTTTCTATTTTGTAGGTAGCTTTAAGGAGTTATAAGAGGGCAAAAAAAAGCAGAATATAATCATATTTCACAAAATATAAGCCAATAAAGAACAAAACCTCCTTGATCTACCCTAAGGACCCCCACACTCACCAGTACGGATTAGTTCAGCTGTTTCTGAATTTCATTTTCTGAACTACTCTGCTTACGTATCGATTACTTTTTGCTGGATTTGCCAGCAGACCATGGAAATTTAAAACCCTCAAAACATCAACCCAAATAAGACTGGAGGTTCTTTGCAAAGGTTATTAAAATACAAAATGGTTGTATAATAGTACACCTTTGCATCATTATGGAAAAGAATATTCTAGTTCCCTCTCTTTCTCTCTCAGTTATGCTACACCCTAATTACAACATGAAAGCAAGAGTTCAAAAGCCAATTGCTGAGCTGATGGCAGGGCTTCATATTTACCATACTTTCACTGGAAACATTCTCCTGAGTAATAACAACTGGTTTTGGTCTATTTTTAAGACCAACATTCCAGACCTAATCCCAGACTCACTACAATACGCTGTCTTTGATAGCATGGGATCAAAAACTCACCTTGAACGTGTAAGCTAGTTTTGTGAACTGCAAAATTGTTATTGTCTGCTTTTTCCTTCTCTATGCATTTTCTTCTTAATGTTGCAAGACTTTTAGGTTTGTCCACCAAATGATATAAAATGACATAGCTAATAATAGTGTTACCAAAAATATAATTTCCTTTTTAAAAAAGATATTTTTATAGAATTAAGTGCATGTCATTTTTGAATATGATGTTTTATTTGCAAAAATGTAAATGATCTTTTCACTAAACAGCAAACAAAATGATGTATCTCTGAAAAATATGATAATGCTTTTTTAAGGATGTGCAGATGGTGCAGTTAGAACATCTGCAGCAACAGAGGATTTGAAGAGAACAGGAATTCTTTGAGAGGATGAGTGACTACCTCCAATCTATTTTTTTGCAATTTTTTCACAATGTTCTTTACTGAGAAGCATTCTCTACCCTGGAGTGCTCAATATTTGGCCTCTTTTCAGAGCTTCTACTATACTCAAGAGAAAATCTTAATCATAAAATCTTTTAAACAGTTTAATCAGTCCACAGTCCGTTTTTCAACATGTCACCAGCTCAGTTTTTTTATTTGCATCAAACAATGTTTATTTACACAAACAGAAAGCACCTTCATAAACAGGATAGTCATGTAATGGAGGAGGGTTAGAGAAGGTCTGCAAGGATGGTCAGAGGTATGGTATGGTTTCGGGATGAAGAATCACTAAGTAATCTTGCACTTTCCAGTCCAGAAAGAAAAAAAAACAGGGAATATGTTAGAGGTCTAAAAGACAGTCCCTTTCAGGGAGAGGATAGTATGGACTGACAGCTCACTGCCTTTTCAAGAAGTAAGGCGTAACAAATGAAGCTAGCAGGAAGTGGGTTCAAGCTGGACAAAAGATGTGGTTGCGCTGTGGACCTCTTTGCCRTAGGATGTTTTATGTGACAGAAGCTTACACAGGTACAAGGGGACACTGAACAAAGCCAAGGAAAAGAAATCCACTCAAGATTGCTAACTGCTTAGAAATTGCATCTGGTTTAGAAAACCTGCAAATGCCTGGAAGCTGGGGGAATACATGTGGAAAACATCATACAGCCTTGTCTTGTTTTTGTACTCTTCCCTAGACGTCCTTTTTTTGTTCATTGATTTGATTACAGAGGTAGATGAATCCTTGGTCTGACCCTATGGAGTTACTCTTCTGTTCACATACTTTGGTCCCCTTGATGGCAGAAATGGTTATGTGTGCAAACGTGCAAGTAAAAATTTAATGAATCTTATGAAGAAACTTTTAATGATCTTCCCTACCATTACACATCCTTCCACGTGTCAAGAAGAAACTGGATTATAGCGATTACATAGTAGGTGCTGTGCTTAAAGATCATCGAGGAGATAAGGAGCACTTTACAAAAAATGGTCTCTGCCTAGACTATATGCCTAGTTTCATCTAGTCTAGATTAACATCTTCACAAAATTAAGACATGTTAAATATATCATTTTCACCATCCTCACAAAAATCTGGCTTTGGTTCTCCAGTTCAGAGGTGCTCAGACTGTTAAACTACCTGGGGAATGATGTCCACCTTAAAATAGAAGTATTTTTACCCATTTCACTTAAAGTTCAGTACTCCAAGACAGTGAATGAACAGTAAAAAGTACTTTTTAAAACCAGTATTTCAAACATATTTTAATCTTCTTTATATCATATTTCTATGTAATCCAATTTTTTTTCTCTAATTCTGTTCATTATGCAAGTCCTGGAAGGACTTCTGTACTTCATCCTCTGTGAGTGAGGGCTCTGCCACTTCTTGTATTATGGCTAATGCAGATGGTGAGAACACTGTAGCTGCAGGTGCAGAGACTCCAATTCCTTGAAAGGCCAATGCGGACCCTGAGTGGGAGGCTATTTATTCCATGTTACAACAGTGATCTTTTGTTGGCCATCTTCTTGTCTTGGTTGTCTTGCCCAGATTTTGATTCCCAAATAGATTTTACAACAGCCCTGAAATGGAAAAAAGAATTAAACAAAAACATACTTTTAAGTAGGTTTACATAAATTGCTCTGAATCATTCCCTTCCCATCCACAATCACTGTAACTAACTGCTCTGCAAAGTACTTCTTTCTAATCTCCAGAAGCTTGCTCCTGTTTTCTCTACTGCCAACGCAAATATTAAACTACAGAGAAACTCAAATAGTTCACCCCAGGTCATGTTTGTCATCAGTAATACCATATTTTGATCAAATAAAACATAAATCACATTGTATGCTGTCCACCTACCAGTGAAGAATCATAAAGATCATGGCAAAGATCACACCAACAGTCACAATGATTCCAGTTACCAGGCAAAAGAACAGAATGGCATCTGTTGTTTTTCTCCTTGATTGCCCTGTTTCTATTCTCCTTGATTTTTTTGTTTCCATTTCTGAAGAAAAGAAATACATGGTCATTATTATGTTCAACTTTTCAAATGAGTCAGGCATTTAATCTCATGAACAGGACTGAAAAGGAGCAGGGTCTGATTATTTACTACATGACATCTTTCACAACCTTCAGGCCTTTACCATATCAGCAAAAGTTAGAATAGTAACATTTTATACCTTCTTTGCAAAGGCATATCTAACCAAAGAAGATGCAAAGAAATGGAGATCAAGGCATGTGGAGTGGGATACATGTCACTTAACAGCTGTGAAACACAAAGACAGCAATTCCTAAAGACAAGGAAAATAAAGAGAGGGAAAAGTATCTATTGGGTATATGTTAAGAATGACTAATGTAACAATATTTTTGCTTTAAGAAATGCTTTAATGTAAAATTTCAAGACTCATCCATGTAAGATACATGAACGATAAAGAGAGGATTACCACAGGCTATCTGCCACTCGAGGCAGGATGACTTCTTTGTTCTGTGCCTGGTACCAGGTGCTCCATCACCGAGGCCTGAGGCACCAAGGTACCACCATGCTACAGAAGAATTCTAACAACGGTAATTGCTGCAGTAACAATGATAATAATGAAGCCAGAAGAGAGTATGCTAACAAAAGACCGGATTCAAGGACTTAAGTGCCACTTTTCAGTTCCCTGTCTCTATCTAGGTSTGCAAAGCCTTTATTTAAAGCAAATAACCACTGAGCATGGAAAGTTGTTGTTCTGCACGGCCCAGAAACGCATAGCAAGGAGCAGCTGCATGAAGCTGAAAAGTGAAAAAGGTAGCAAGGATATCAAGTAAAAATGCATTTTGCAATGCTGCAGCCTGTTTAACCATTCACCTAAGGAAACTGAGGGCCCTGCCATTACTTAGGCTGGTTCTCTAAGACCAGATGTACCAGTTAGGAGATGACTCTAACAACCAACCCAGGAAGAGTGGAAAATGCTGAAGATGGTCAACCAACTTCCCCCATCTGTTTTTTGACACTAGGTAAAGAAACGCCTGGAAACCAAACCCAGTCACCTTGTTCTGAAATTTAATTRACCTTATTTGTTCAGCCACATTCAACCAAATCAATGAACCGTCAGGCATCTTCCCAGATCCCTCCAGCTTTGACAATTTTACACAAGCCAACCCTAATTTCTCTTTCATTTCCCTCATATAGTTTCTAAAACTATAAGGTGCTATCTCATTACTGACTGGTATGCAAGATTCATGTTCACACTGGTAGGAATTCTGTGTAGCAGTATGACTGCAGGAAAACCATGTCTATTTCCGTTTCTATTTCATTTCTACTTCTATATAAGGTCCTGTGCCACTGTCATCAGTGTAGTATCTAAGCAACTCTTCCATCGCATCATTTGAGTTTCATTCTCCTGCATCACAGAATTTTCTTTTTTATATTCTTAAACCACAGCTCATCTGTAGGATTCTCCTGATCTTTCTGCAAGACAAGTAAGAATGGTGAACTGGCTGAGAATATCATACATAGTAAGTCTGAATATTGRGGTTTCCATACAGTGTAGAGCTAACTGCTTTTAGACTAATTCACTGGACTGTGTCTTTTTAGAATTACATGCAGTTGTGGGGCATGGAGGTTAATGAAAACTATCTTTGATTTTGCAATTTCATTAACGTAATATATTTTCCCCTTGGCAAGATGTGAATTTAGAGCTCTAAGAATACCTCTGTTTACAGGCCGTAACAGGAGCTTGCTGAAAAGAAAAGCAAGTTTTCATGTTATCCACAGCTAATCTACTCAAGTTTTCTTCCTAGGCAAGAAATTCTTCCAATAGTCAAGAACCAGAACTGCCCAAGAGACAACCTGATAATACAGAGGGCATGCCTTCCAAGTAAACACACGTGTTTAAAATGCAAGCAGGAAGCAGACAGAAAAGCAGCTTCCCAATAAGCTGTTTTACAATGAGCAAAGACTGATTCACATCAGGTGCACTTTTAAGCCCCTGACTGCACTCCTCAAGTCCAGGCAACACTCCCAATTAGTCAGTGAGAATTTTGCCACAGCCAGAATATGCCTTAAAAACATTTTCAGCTTACAGTTAAGGTTACAAAGATGTATTTACATTAACGTTTTAAAAAGCCCACTTAGCTTTGTAAAAGTAGGAAGAACAATTCTTCTTTGAAACATGCAAAGTCTAGTTCAATGACTTTCAACTTAAAGTCTACRGCCCACTGCGGGTCTGTGGACTACTTCACTATAAAGAATGACGAAAAAAAGCACTATCATATATATTCCACAATTACATTGTAAAAAAATTTCTAAAATTGTGTGCACTCCACTAGAAATTTTCTAGGGTTCTACAAACAAAAACGACATTGATAACATATCTGACAGTTTCAAGCAGATTGCCTCCAACCCTACCGAAAGCTTGGTATTCTCACTTTACCTGTTGATTATTTATATTCTTCTTAATTGAAAAAGGAATGCACTTAAATGAAATGTGAGGGTGAGATACTGCATTTAGATTGTAGGCACTGTTGGATCTAAACTACGAAGATCCATTTATTTGTGCAAGTCAGAACAAGGCAGGAAGGAAGGAAAAGAAGGAATGCTCAGATTTAATTCTTAGCTTCCACTGGTGCTTGCTGATTTGAGGYCAGCCCTGTGGCAGAAACCCCAGAGTGTGCTGGTCATAGCTCATGGAAGTCTTTCCAACAGCTCAAATGGTCCAAGCACCGTACACTCCCTCCACCTCAGATCCTATCTGCTATGCCAACGGGAGGACAACAGGCTGGATTAAAGGAAAACAAAAGTGTAATCTGTATGGCCATTACCAGCTGCTAAGAAGCTTGACAGCTTTTTTACCTTTTTTCTGCCATCAGAACAACATACTTAGTCTGAGCCACCGTCCAGGACCTGGCTCAAGGACCTTAGAAATTTACTGCTTTCTTATTTGGGCCGAAAGAGATACATCTCATACCTAGCTCACACCAAGCAGCAGAGCAGGATAGCTCTAAAACAGAGAGCACATTCTCTGCTGTGGTGTGGCCCAGCAATTATATTTGCATTGTATACCACAGTTTAACAAAGATGCTTTGATTTCTATGCAGTGCRGTGCATCTCTGACTGTCCTCTGCCTTCATGGAACTCTCTCCCCTTTAATTTGCTTAAATCCAAATACATTCAGAAGCATCTGTTGCCACTGCTAGCATTTTCCTCCAGAAAATATCAGCAATACAAATTCTGTCTCTGCATTCTATTCAGTCATTTCTTCAATAAGAGAGAGATTCACAATACTGTAAATCATATACATCAAGAAAGTGGAACACCTGCTTTTTCAGCACCATTTCTGTCCAAAGGAAACCCACGACTTCTGCCAGCAGCACTGTTCCTCTTCATCCTCCTCTTCCCCTGGGTTTTTGATTGAGCTGGAGTTCCTCCTAGACCAAGATGTTGACTGTACAGCAGTGCTCCATCTACAAGCAGACACTCGACCAATTGTTTATACGGTCCAGCAGCCAACAGGAGTTCTTTCCACTGGTTTTCAGATCCAGGAAGTATGTATCAGTTTGGGGAGTATGTATCAGAGGGGAATAAGACTCTGCCTCTGCAGGYTGGTTTGGGGTTTTTTTCCCCCTGAATATAATGGTGATGCACAGCTTTTTTGTTTCCCTTCTAGACTATCTAGAAGCCTTTTTCTATGTATTAAAAATGGACAGATATATGCTAATGGGAGAGCAGGATTACATACACACAGAGGAGATCCAGGCTGTTAATTTTGGGTACTGGGATTCCCCATTTCATTTCTGTGCAAATACAAGGACAACATGGCCATGCTGATTACATGTTTGTACAGTAGCTGGTTACAGAGATGTGACTTTTCTCTCTCAAGGAAGCTCTGGCACTGAAGTCATCATCAGGAAATGAACTGAAGAGAGATGGGGGCTAGAATGGCCTCTGAGACACAGAAACGCTATTGCCTCCATTTTCTCCATGGAAGTGCCACTAGACACCCCAACTCACTCTCTTGCTCATGAGAGCGTGGAGCTTGGAGCACAGCTGGGATCTCAGTAAGCTGACACCCTTCACAGAGCATCCTAAGGAGGATCGTTCTCTGCTCTCGCATTCCTCCCTTCCAGAGTCCTCCCTCCTCACAGGACTATTATTAGTAAATATGAATAAACCACCTTCCAGCTCCAAAGTCTTCACAAAACACCAAACAACACAATGGGCGGGAGTGTGAAACAACACCCTTCAGTGTTTCAGGGTKGTGATTTAGGAAGAAGGACATATAGAAATGTCAGTTATTAAAATGGGATTTTCCTTGCAGAGATCCCAATAATTTCTGATGAAGATAAAACACTTCTGTTTTCCCTGTTATGTTTCTCTTGCTATGAAAGACAAAGAGAACCCATAGGTCTGAACAGTTCTGAAAACAAAAGGAAGAGCCAAATTACTAAAGACCACTCACTCACGCAAAAAGGTCATTACAACTGTTCATCAAAAGGTCACTGAGAAGCGCAGTGATCACTAGTAAAGGACACATGGAAGTTCTCCATGCATAGATTTAAAGTTAACTCATACGAAGTTTTGCCACATGGCAAATACACACAAATTCCTGTGAGGTTTTACCTGCCCTTTTGCAACATGTCTTCCCTTCCTCCCATCTCACACATCTCAAAATCTGAAGCAGAAAGTGTCACACTATGTACTTTCAAGTGGTGGCTTTGGGGCCAGGCTTGCAGATGGTATTGCTGAATCTGGCCACTGCTGTTCACGTGGGTAAAACATCAGAGCGCTGGAAAGAGGAGGAAGGATGAGACAAAAGCAAATACATTCACCCCTTATCAGCTGCATTGATAGTTTTTAGCGCTGTTGATGACTTCAAGGCTTTCTCTCTAGGAAAGTGCCAAGAAGAAAGGCCAGCCACGGAGCAAACACATTTCCACTTCCCCTGCCCGGTCCTGTAGCTCTGACATGAAGAAATGTATCTCTGTGGAATAGTGAAAGGAGTGATCTAGGTGATGAGAAAGACAAAATATACAAACTTAAGCTTATTGACTTGAGTGAGGCAGAGAGATGGTCAGAATCTCCTCAGTTGGATTAAAAAAAAAAAGTAATTTAGGAGGTAATAGAGAGGACCCACTCTTCGCCTGACTAAACCTGATTTGCCCTTTCAGCTGGTTCAAATATGCCTCCCAAAATCTATACGAGACCCTCTCCCCACAGACAGTTTGGCCTGTTGCCAGGTGCCAGGCAGTGAAGGGCTGGCAGGGCGGCCTCTGTGGAGAGCGGCTGGGGCTGCCCCGTGCCGGACATAGCCGGTTCCAGCCGGCTCCAACCGACCCGCCTGGGTGGGGATGGCAGCCAGCCAGGGTCAGCCCACCGCACCCGCCCAACCCATGCTGACTAGAAATCTCTGTGGCCAGTTTTGGATACTGGAAGAAAATCCAATTCAGTCCTGTAGATTACCTGAAAAAGGAGATTTTTGTCCTATTTCTGATACTGACTTTGTGATTCTGCCCTTCTTTACATCAGTTTTGGGCCCCTCACTACAAGAAGGACATTGAGGTGCTGGAGCGTGTCCAGGGGAGGGCAACGAAGCTGGTGAAGGGTCTGGAGAACAAGTCTTATGAGGAGCGGCTGAGGGAACTGGGACTGTTTAGTCTGGAGAAGAGGAGGCTCAGGGGAGACCTTATCAGTCTGAAAGGAGGTTGCAGCGAGGTGGGTGTTGGTCTCTTCTGCCAAGCAACTAGCGATAGGACGAGAGGAAAAGGCCTCAAGTTGCGCCAGGGGAGGTTTAGATTGGACATTAGGAAAAATTTCTTTACTGAAAGAGTGGTTAARCATTGGAACAGGCTGCCCAGGGAAGTGGTKGAGTCACCATCCCTGGAAGTATTTAAAAGACGTGTAGATGAGGCGCTTAGGGACATGGTTTAGTGGGCATGGTGGTGTTGGGTTGAYGGTTGGACTTGATGATCTAGAGGTCTTTTCCAACCTTAATGATTCTATGATTCTATGATTCTATGATTCTAAGATTTCAGCTTGGAGACCAGATAGATAAATGGCAAAGAAAAAGATGTTCACTCAACAGAAAGATTTTCTGGAGTAGGTGGAGAAACCATCTTGCTTGACAGGGATGATAAACTTAAGTCTCAAATTCCCCAACCTTCATTTCAAAAAGTCTTTTAATGAGGAACTGGGAAAGGCAGCATTGTACCATGGGCAGAAACATTACCCCTTCCCAAAGTCTGAACAACACAACAAGACATGCTCGCAGAGAACAGAGGCAGCTCTGCAAAATAAAAGGCAGCAGCTAAGAAAATCTACATCCAAACACAAGGAGTCCTGCTGAGTCCACTGATTCTGTCAGAAGGATCTTTCTCATTTCCTCCTGATCCTGTTGGAAAAGTAAATCCCATCTTCTGATCTGGCTAGACTTCTGATCATCCACAGAGAGAAAAACTAGATCTGTATGATGAAAATCCTGGTACATTCTCAATCAAAACTTGAGCTGGTAACTTCTGCCATGTACCTAATTAACAGTTAATAATTTCTAAAGTCCAAACAATGTCACTCCTGGGGAAGCAAAGCCCAGAAACTCCTTTGGGCATCTACACACCTCTGTACCAAGCCAAAGGATGCTGATCTGGCACTATGCAGAATAACCCATTCCTTTTTTAGCTACTTAATAAACCTCAGAGCTTGTCTTCCTCAGATTTCTGTATAGTTGTAAATATTTTCTGAACCAATAAATCTCAATCCTTGTAAGAAGTTCTCAGTGGGTATGTCTGTTAGGCGGGTTTCATCTGACCACTTTTCACCAAGTCTACTCAGTCACAGCTTAAACACAAGTGTGTGAGTCGTCCTATTGATGACTCACCAACTCAAGTCAATGGGACCATTTGCATGCTTAAGCCTAAAACAGATTATGTGCTCTGTTAATTCAGGTCTCAAAAAGGAAGCTTCCTCTGTACAAAAAGGAATGTAGAGACTGAATAGTGGGAGAAGGAAAAAAAAAAAAAGCTTTGGGTGTTTTGTGGCTGCCAGATGGATTTAGAAAATGAATAAACAAATTCCATGTTACTGTACAATGGCAGAAAGGACCTCAACAGAGATAGAGGAAATAGCCTATCTTACTGAAGAGAGAGGAGAAAAAGCAGGGTTCCCAGGCCAGTTTTACCTAGGTAAACAACATGGAGGGGAGAAACATGGGGAGGGGTATCTTCTTTCTTTCTAGTCTGCCATAATTTTGCGTAAGACCTGAATCTACATTATTTCAGGAAAAACTTCAAATTTTGATGAGCAAGGCACTTTCACTCTTTCTCTGATTAGGAAAGATGGAGTTTCCGCACGGCTGTTCTCATGGTTTGAGAAAATCAGCACACTGCTACCTTTCCTGATGAAGTCAGCAAAAATCCCATTAGCAGAAGAGGTGAGAAAGACAGTACAGGGGAACCTCTTTTATGATGTTTTTTAATGTTAAACTTTGCTAAATCCATTGTGTGTAAGCAAATTCCAGATGGCTGCTAAAAGAAAAACCCCAAAAGATTGTTTTCCTGCTTCGGTATTGAAGTGGAAAGGAGATTTAACTGCAGAACCCATGCTGATGGTGCTACGTGGCTTAGCGAGGCAAAAAGAAGTCTATGTTAACCAACCTGGGTGCAGTAAAAAATAAGCAGGTAATAGGAAAACCTCCTTATTTTAGCTTGAATTTTTACAAAGGATAAAGAAAATACTCATTCCTACCACAAGGAACCTCTTCATTCCCGTTCTGTCATTTCCTTTTATATGTCTCTTTTATTGGCCTGCATTTCATGACAGTCATTACCACAGCACACAAGCTCCTGCCTATATACTACTGGTGACATGCAATCTTACGAAGACTGAGTACTACATAAAAAACACAAGGCCATATCACTAGAAGACTGTAAGCGTCTCTATGAGCTCACCAGTTGTTGCGTAGACTGTGTATTTTACAGAGGCAATTATATTTTCATTTTCTTGAGTTTCACACTGGAAAGTAACCGAATGGGTATCTCTGCAAACTTCCATAATAGCTGAATCATTGGGAAGAATGTGTGCTGTCTAGCCACATAGAAAAGAAAAGGGAAAAAAAAAAAGGGTTTGTATTTTTTCAAATAGATCTGCAAAGATGAATTGCATTGTGTCAGATGCACAGAAAAGTGCTTATTCTACTCCAACAGTTTTCAACCCGTCAGGACCTCTTGGCCTCTGGGAAAATTCCTCCCATCTCTTCAGCACCTCCTTCTTGAACAACTGGGAAGGGCAACGTGGTTGTGACTTGCTGACATGTGTGCACTCACCAGCCACTATGCCCCATTTTTCTGAAATAACAGTAAACATTACTCTCTAAAATTATTGTTTCCCTCACATAAACAGGAAATTGAAGCTGCATAAAGGAGCAAAGCCATGCGAGTCCTTGTATTAGCAACTCACCAGTGAGAAATCAGGGCTTATTTGCATTATGATAGCAAAGGAAATAATCTGCCCAGAAGTCTGTACAATTCAGGTGGAGCATGTGGTAAATACATGCAGTATGCAATTTTTCTGCACAAAGTGGGGTTCAATTACTCACCTTATTTGGAATTAACATCTTCCAAACGTATTTAAATCGATTTTCAGGATGTATATAAATACAAGGCATCTTCACACAGGCAAGGCCCTCAGAAATTGGTATTCCCCCTATAGGAGGAATTTTTAATAGGTACATCATCAACTATATGAAACATCTCTGTATAGATCATAAAGCTCATAATTCTTCAAACCACAGAATGTTAATTGGAAATTATCCTTTCCCTTAAAATTACTTCAAATACTTTTTGCTTGGTCTAATGTCTGGAATGAAGCACATAGCAGAAAAACGGTATTTTACAGGGACTTGAAATCAAGCGCACATCAGTACAGAAATGAGATCTGAAACATACTGGATTGCTTAACAGGGTAATTGGAGGGTGGAATGCAATCACTTCATTCCACTTCCACCACACTAACAGAGAATAAGGATGTTTCCTTCAAATCAACTTATTTGCTCTAGATTACTGTATCACAGTGTTCCACTTACACCCACAGTCTACTGGCCCCCGGCATTCCTCCACACGGACAATACATTTTGCTTCAGTCCCAGGGCATCCACTGGTTAACAGAACTTCTCGAATGCCAATCCCTTTGGGGGAAAAAAAAATCTTTCACTCTGCATTTCTTCATTTCGTTCAAACTCTGTTTTTGCTTTCTCTTTCTTTATCCTGGATGTTAATACAACGTATCTACCAAATACCAGGCAAAACAGATCTCAGAGTGCCTGCTAAAGCTATCCCATGTTAGTATCTAAGATTTCAAGACAACATCTACTTCTGTCAGACTCTGCACCAAAAGAGCCAGATTCTTAGAATCATCATGTGTCAGAAAAAGAATTCACAATGAATTCAAAACTTTTCTTACAGAAAAAGAAATTGAAATGAAACTAATGTATGTTCTGCAAAACAGTTAATTCTCTTTAAATATCAAAGCATTCAGGCTCCTGGCCTTTAAATGCTCAAATCAGATGGCACAGAGAATCCTGTACAGACTGCCAACTCAGTCTGCCTCCAGTCTTGTGACTGTCTGAGCGTCTTCAACTCCCACCAAGGTCAACAGAAACTGGAGGCTCTAAAAACCTCCTGGCACTGGGGTTGGGGAGTCTGAAGTTCCCTAATAGTGACCAACAATGAGTGATACACGAACACCACCAACAGCCTCCAAAATGAAGCCTCTCAGAGCACAGAGGCTGGTGGTCAGTAACATAGGGCTTCTCATGAGAAACAGGTGAAATCAGGTGTTGACCACCAGGACTCCACCTGCAACATGGRGGGTCCTACTGAAGACAAAGAAAAGGAGATAACCTATCACAAATGTGTAAAGTTAAGGAAAATTCCCACACGATGTTTAAGGAAGAAAAAAAAATGTTCACTCTCACTATCAGGATTTCAATGGGAACATCCTCATTTTAACAATTACAAACAAATTCAAAACAAGTGCTATAATTGTTTTTGCCAAACAGTGTGTACACAGTTCATTGGAATGACGTAGCTTGTGGGGGAGGCAGGAATAAGATGTTTAGGCCCAGTAAACACTGAAGGTTTTGCCATTTTTCCAGAAGCATTTTGTTTACTAATAGGCAAGGAAAGAGGAGAGTTAAACTCCCCTTGCAGTAGAATAATAAATAGGAAATTGGTTTGAATATTGCATTTATGATGCATCTGCCTTCCTTAAATGTGTATTGCATAAACCAATGGATTTCAGAATGTTTCAGAGATGTCATGTAACTTGTGAAACAGTACTTCAAGTGACAGAGGGAGACAACACCACTTACTGAAAATGACACAAAACAAGGATCGTTCTCCACTCCAAAGAATGTCTCAACTTGAGGATGCAGAGACAGAGGTGTAAATGGCAGTGAACTGACACTTTTATTAAAGGCATTCCTCTTTCTTCAGTGCCATGTAGTTTTTTTAGCTAACAAAAAAGACAGGAAACCTATGAAAACCCAAAAGGCTGGCTTGATAAAATCTGCATGCTGGGCTAACTGTAGTCACATTCATCAGGAAAAATCTCACCGTGTCTTACCTACGGGAATATTAAAATTTGGGAAATATATCACACTCAAASGGTTGATGAAAAAAGCTCTTTTAATTAGATCTGCAAGTTCTTTTGGTACTCCTCTGCCTCTTCCTTTTGGACAGCTTTTTCTTTCATACCCATGTTTCCTTTCCCCATCTCTTCTTAGTAGCTGCCAATGCTGATGAAATTAATCTGAGATGCTCTAACAAACAAAGTCTTAACTTCAACAAGTCATACAAGTTAACCTAACAGAAAACTGGCCACAATGCAGTAAAATAAATTACCAGAATGAAATTCACCCTAGAGAAATGTAAATTCTCTAGGTGGATGGGTGGATGGGTGAATGGTGGAGGGAGGGGGGTGAAGAGGGATGATCCACAAAGAACTGAATACTTAGCAATACAAAACCAGCAGTTATGAGAGAAATTTAGAGGTAAGAGTGGCCAAAATAATTAGACCACAAAGAGACTAAGGCAAATTTGAGGCAGGTATGACAAGACATCATTAACATATGCTTTAATTATGCTTTAATGCCTCTGTAAACCTGGACTATGAATAGAGGAGCAATAGATCTGAGCCACAGCATTATGGGGAAAAAATAAAGAAAATTGAGTCAGTTCAGAAAGCAAGAAATATAAATAGATAGATGAATCTAGGGAATAAGAAGGAATATGAAGGAGACAAAGAGCTTACAGCTTTACTGGAAGAAGCAAGAAGCTACCTTTCAGCCTTTTAACATGCGTTGAACAGCCTAGACTAGAATGAAGGCTACAAACATGATCCGAACTCCAGCTATGAGATGATGCCTTTTTTGTTAGCGCTTCCCTTCCCTGATTCTTCAGTAAGACTATATAATTTTCAGTATTAAACGGGTTAAACATTTGTATTGGGTCTGGCTGGGATGGAATTAACTTTCCCCATAGGAGCCCTCATAGTGCTGTGCTCTGTAGTTGTAGCTGGAATGGTGTTGATAACACACCAATGTTTTGACTACTGCTGAGCAGTGCTCCCACAGCATCCAGCAGGCTGTCTTTTCACACCCCCAAAGGCCAGTAGGCTGGGGGGTGGGCAAAAGGCTGGAAGGGGACACAGCCTGAACAGCTGACCCAAACTGACCAAAGGGATATTCCATACCATATGACATTGTGCTCAGCAATAAAAGTTAAGAGAAGGGGGGGGGGGGGCATTTTTATTAAGGTGTTTGTCCCCCGAAGCAACCGCTATGCATACTGAGGCCCTACTTCCCAGAAAGTGGCTGGACATCACCTGCTGATGGGAAGTAGAGAATAATTTTGTCTGTTTGTTTCCTTTGCTTCTGTGCATGGCCTTTGCTTTTCTTTATTAAACTGCCTTTATCTCGACCCATGAGTTTTTCATCTTCTTTTTTCCCCCTGTCCCGCTGAGGAGGGGAGTGATAGAGTGGCTTGGTGGGCACCTGGCAGCCAGCCAAGGTTAACCCACGCAACATTAACTCTGAGGGATGAAAGATAAAACTGAGACAAAATTTAGTGAAATTCCCTGGAAATACCGAACATTTGAGATAYCTGCTAGAGGGATGGGACATAAGGAACAGTTTCTTACTATCCAAAAGATGTGTGCTTCAGAGCAAGTGAGGTTATTAAGAGTATGGGGATACATATACGGCATCAGTATATGGAACATATAAGCAGATTTGAAATTATGAAGTGAAGAAAGAGAAATATTGAAGTATGTAGAAGCAAAAAAAAATCTCTTAAACCCATAATGTCTGGAATCAAGGAAGCTCTGTCATTGGAAATATGAAAAAGTGGCTGGAAAAAATAAAAAGGCATACTTTAGAAAACATCAGACTGATGGGGGCAAAAACTCATCTCTCTTTTTTCTGTGGTCTTAGGAGAAGCTGAATTTGTTCAGAAAAAAATTAATAGCATTTCTGATTCAAGACTGCTTCCTAAGCAATATAATTACGACCTCACAGCAGTTTCTATCATCACCCCAAATGCAGAGATGTCTTCTTAAAGCTCATCTCATTTTTCCTCTCTCCCTTCCTACTCCAGAATGATACCTCTCCTCTCCATTGCACAATTTATAAATTGTATAAATGTGGAATACAGAACAGGCTACTGCAGGCAAGCAATTTTTTGGCAATATTGTATGTGGGAAGACATCTGTGAGAAGCATCAGAAGATCTTTCATCTTCTGAACATCTCACAGATGTTCACAAATAGCGAAAATTGTTACTTTGGGGAAGGCAGCTCATGTGCCAATAAACGTAGGGAACTCGTTTAAAATAGGAGCTCGCAGGCTGTGAAATTAATAAAACAACAGATCTGACCTAAACTCCTAATGACAATCAGCCTGATTGTTTTTGTTAATTATAGTTATTGGCAATTGAAATCAATGAAAGGTGAACAAGGGCAAGCAAATTACAACTGCTAAATTGCTACAGTTAGCACTTTTTTTTTCCAAACACAAATGACAATATGTTTTATTCATCTGCTTTGCTACTTACCACATGTAACTGTGCATACTCCAAATTCTACTTCCGTGGACACAGTGGCATTCAGACCTGAACACAAAGTCTAAAGTTACATCTCTCATACAATGACAGGGGTGAAAATGCGCAATTAACAGGAAACTCACTCCTGGAAATCTTTACTACTTTTTAATTGAAATGTGAAATTTGCCAACATTTTTGCTTTCACTAACTAAACCAGAAAAACAAGACATTTATGAAAAATTTATCATAAAATCCAGTGTGAATAGCATTCATGTTTAAACCTTAAGATGATTCTTTAAAAGGAAAAAAATGTGTTTTTCTTATAAACCAGCCTATGATGTTAAATTAGCCTACTGAATGCTCTGGGAAGTGCAGTGTCTAGGTTCTATGCAAATGATAGGTCTTCCCTGAAAAGAGTTAAGAAAAATTTTCATTAAACAATATTCAGTTAACGCATTTCCTTGTTCTTTCTGGCTAACGTACGCCTTCCCACATGATTTTTTCCCCATCACACTTCAAGGTCAGGTTTAGACAGCCAGCACAAAGATGAGTCAACCAGGTACAGTATTTTAATTAGGTACTGGGGTTTTAATCACTGTGATTGGGTTCCTTCCATTTTTTAATGGTACTTTGAGGTTACAGAATGGGTTTCACAGAATGTACAAAAGCAAAAGGTTCTCATCTCCATCTGGGATTCAAATCTGGATTATATATTTTATTCCTAATAGCATGCAATTTGAATGTTTGTTTATAAGGATACTGAGATACAGTAACTGTGCCATAGAGAAACTAACTTAGTGAAGCTCCTTTGGAAATTATTCATTAAACAAGCAATAGGTCTTTTCAATTCTTCTAAATGCAAAGAGAAAGTCACTATGACTGTTTTTACAAGTCTACACTGCCAGTCCCGCCTACTCAGATTATTTTTTTTCTGATAACAAATACTTACCAATGTAAAGTTTGCTTTCACTGTCTCTCAGGTTTTTATATTCAAGATTTATGTTTACAAAATGTTATTTCTGTGCAGCAATGCAAGTTTATATATCACTTCTTGCTACTAAATCTCTGAGTAACGTTTACATTTTTCACACACTACCCAAAATTTTAAATTTCTCAGGTTGAAAGGAACAGATCCATTTCTCTTGCAGTCAGTGATATACAAATATAAAACCTTTATTCCTCCATTGTAAAGGATTTACACTACAGCAGCACGGTGCATTCTCCACAATGATACACTGATACTGAACTCTTTTTCCCAACATTATAAATGAGCCACCAAAATCTTATTCTGCTGTTATCTCTAACTGTCTCTATGGTTTTGACATTTACTTCAGCATATAAGCTGTGCTTGTCAGAACAGTATTCTAGAATATGCACAACGATCGTTAAACAATAACTTAACTGTCCAGTTGAATGATAAAAAACCCAACCTTAGCCAAAACATAAGGAAAAAATGATAAGACTAAAATCCTATGAAAACAGAGACAACCTTTAAAACTGCTAGTGTATCCTCAAACTCTCTCTCTAATGAGCCTTAAAAAATAACAACTTCTTTAGAAGATGGTCTCCACCATGGACATCCTATCATGTTTCCCTTAGTTTCTTTTAAATTAATGGGGCAGTCATTCAACAGTCTTGTCTAACAACAACTACCACAGCACAGCAGAGAGGAGGAGGAGAATTTAAGGATCCTGTCTACAGTCTAAATACAGTCCTGTTTAAAAATGCTTGTTTTCAACTTGGTACAATGTGAGTTGCACTTGTTCGTGTGCGCAGAATAAACGTAAACATGCAACAATGAATGGGAGGGAGGGCTAGGACAGCTTCAGATGATGCAAATTCTCAACTCAATAGATTTCTGACAATTCACATCAGCTTATGGTAAGCCCCAAACCTCTACCCTGAAAGTAGGCATTACTGTAATTCAATTTTGAGGTGACAAGCGGAGTGTAGCCACAGCAGGGTGTCATCATATCCAAAAGGAGAAGCTGCCATTTCCCATACAGACACAAATTTAAAAAAAAAAACAATGAAGAAGAAAAAGCTTTAGAAACAGGAAGAGACACAAAACTTCAAATATTACTAATAGAAGGTTGAGGGACTTTGCTAACCAGTGAAAGCAAACTTCTCCTAATTAAGGTGAAGATATCAACCATGATACCCTTTCAGGATGCTTCTGGCTTCAGGAGCACCACAACGCGCAACATGGCACTTTTGGCAGAGATTCATAATGATGAACTGACTATAGCTCTAAATAAAAAAGATACTGTATTTTCTAAGTAGTAATACTCCAAATAAACCTTTAAACACATCTAAACATTAAAAGCTGATTGGTTCTAAATCAACGAGTTAATCACGAATCACCAATCCTGATTTCTGATTTAATGAAATTTAAAAAAAAAAGAAACCCAACAAAAAGAAACTTTAAGGGAAACAGGATCAGGTTCACTGATAATCCTCTGGAAAACACAACACTTTTTATATGAATGTTATGAACCTTCCATGCCAATATCACAATACAAAGTTTTATATTGCTTCCTTTACTTGCATTTCTTCCCTACATTTTAAATGAACCTAAATGTTAAGAAAGCTTCCGGTAAGAAACTACAGATCTTTCCACATATATAAGATGGCCAGTTCCAGTTGCATCAGGTTCAGATAAAAATATAGTGTCAGCCCTATGCAAAGAGAATTATGTATATAGCTGCCATTAGCATTAATAGGAGTTATATATGTAAATCCCACACATGCTGAGATAAGAATGTGCTAAGGAACTGCATTTACATTCCTGTCAGGGGGCTGCAATTAGTACCAGCACAGCAAAGGCAGTCTGTATTCCTCTCTACATTTGGAAGCCTTGTAAAGCCTATGTAGAACAGAAATCTTTGCCATTATGCACCATTTTAATTACAAGCCACATCACAGCATACATTCAGAATACTTTGATAAACGCTTAAAAAGCCCACAGAAGTCCTACTAAAAATGTCAACAGAGAGCACTCAAAGTCACGGTCATGAACCCTAGGGGAACACGCTGACTCCTGAGTTGGGTATCTCATTCTTGCCCAGTATAGTGGCTTTAGTACTTATGGGGTCCTGAAGGCCAAAGTGCAGAGGGGAGGGGGAGCAGCATTGCTCCATCCCCAAAGTCATACCACAGAGGCAGCTAAGGAGATGCAGGTTTCCCAGGACAGAAATCTTTCCATGGGCAATTGGCTTTGCACTTGACAACACATCAGCTGTGAACCTGTGCGGGTCGTTGCTCGACGACAGACGGAAGGGGTTTGCACGTATCCGACTCTCTGTAGCCCACACTTTCGGCTACGAGAGCGATGAGCAGATCTGGAGCTTTCCCCGTCTCCCCAGCCTCCCCCTTCAGGAGGGCCCCTGTGATGCTGCATGGCTTAATAAAGCACTGAATACACTCTGACACCTTCCCACTGCCTGCATATGACACCGAGGAGAGATCGTTACATTCTGGCGGTGATTAAGCCTTGCTCAGAAAGCACGACTCCGAGCAGCCCCGCAAATATCTGCTCTTCCGCACGAAACCTGGTCTCCCTGCAGCCCCTGCCTCCAGAGGGGGAATCTGGCCGGGGAGGGGGAAACTCCCCGTGGCGGGAGTGGGAAGCACCTGCATCTGCGGGAGAAGCCGTAAGGGGAGACGAGCAGGCAGCCGGCCGGGCTGAGGGGAGGCCAGCGCCCGCACCTCAAGGGGAAGGGCCCTGCCGCCAGAGGGCGCGGCTCGGGCCGGAGGTGGCGGGGACGAGCCAAGGGCGCCCACGCCGCCCGGGGCCGCCTCACCCGGCTCGGCGCGCCCGCCCAGGGGCTCCGCCGCCTCCGCGCTGCTGCCGTTCACGGAGTCCGCCGCCAGCAGGGCCAGGAGCAGAGGCAGGAGCGGGGCCAGGAGCCCCGCCGCGGCGCCCGCCCGCAGCGCCATGCCGCCGCGCTCCGAGCCCGCCGCGCCTCCCGGCAACCCCGGGCGCGTCACAACGGGCCCGGCCTCGGCGGAGCTGCCGGCCCGGCCCCCGGCGGGGCTCCCTCGCTGATCCGGGGCCCCGAGGTCGTAGGTTGAAGCTGGCAACCGGAGTGAGAGCAGTTGGCGGCCGCTTCGTTTGCCGTTCACTGGTGACGGGAATACCGCATTCGCATGCTGGAGCGCAAGACCCCCTTCCTAATAGAATGGGTGGCAAACTTTGTGGCGCCCAAACTTTGTGGCTACCTGCTAAAGATGGTTCTGAATAATAACATTTGCGTTTGCAAATAAAGCTTTTGCTTCTCCGAAGTCCAGAAAAGGCAGATTTAGATTCAAATCTTTGTGGCTGACTCCTGTTTCTTAAAATATTATCCTAGGTTTTCCACAGTACCTTTCAACCCCCATATGCCGGAGTCAGGTGCAAAGGGGGGCTGCGCAAACCAAAGAAACGCACCCGCGTTCAGAGCGGGAAACTGGCATTCGTGTACGATGGGCACGTTGGACAACAGTTCTGATTGTGAGTGGGACGCCGGGCCAGCAGGTAGAGAATATAAGAGCCTGCTTGCAATCAGCATCCCCACCACCCAAAATCAGTGTTTGCAAGTGATGCTCCCACATTTTACACAGAATCCATGTTGTAGTCACCACTTTGATGTTCAGAAAGCCTCTGCAGATGTCCCAAGCAATCTGGGTGAGAACTTCCTCCGCAGTGAGCATGACTTCCATCAGCAATTACATTTCCCCAGAATAAAGAAACACAGCCAACAGGGGGTTGCTTGTGAGTGCAGAGCTGGACCTGGGCTGTGTGAAATTCGCTTTCATGGGAGTTGAAAATGAACAGAGCCTTCCCTGCATTAGAGACTACCTGTGTATCTTATCTCTTTGACTTAGCCTTTCCTTGATAATTTCTTCCCAGGACACCTGCTCTCACATGTGCAACAGCAAATATGGAAGAAAATTCCTGGAACCGATCAAGCTGCTTCCCTAAAGGCTAGAAGAGAGATTATTACTTTTATAAAATATTTGGGAGGCTCTCAGATGTTGAAGGCAGAGAAAGCTGGAGAAGTGGGAAAATACTATTTGATGGGTAATGAACCATCGTTTATTCAATAAAGTTCATGAAGCTGTCAAAGTTGATGTTGTCAAAATAATAATTATATCCTTAATAATAGCTCCTATTTCTATACGTTCAGGACCCAAAGTCATCTAGAACTAGAAAAAAAGTCAATATTGAATAAAACCAGCTGTCTCTAGGGAAGGGAAAAAGATTGGCCAAATAGATTAAATCCAAGTGTGTATTCTAGTTTCTCTTTCATCGAGAGATTTTCAACACACTTTCCTATCTATGTGTATGCATGTGTAATATATACCTATATATAGACACAGATGCACATATATTCTGTGTCACTGTGGCCACTTGTGATGGGATGCAGGAGACATTTTCCATGAAGGAAAGATGAATAATTTCCAGGAACAGCAGGGCTACTTACTTCTCTAGAAGAAATAGATCTTTACCATCTCTACAGAATAAGCAGGAACTCAGCTTTTTAGGCTGGGACCTAGTAGAAGGCTGGATGGCATTTTGTGTATTTTCTCAACATTATTTATTAGATAGTAGCGATGTCCTTTCAATTTCTTCCTTGTACTTCACATACTTGGTATTAGTCTTGGTCTCTTTCTACAGTCTATCTTCTGCCAAGGCTCGCTCTCGTTTTTTCTGACCCTTCTTATTTTTCTGTTTTTAACAAAAAGGGRGATAACAATATTAATGGTAGTGGGCAATATCCACTTGGCTCATGCTGTTAAGTGGATCTGTGGAGCAGTAGTGAGCTCCCAAGTGGGCAGAGCTGTTCCATCTACTTGTGTTGCTCTCACAGCTGGCTGTACCACAGGCTGCCCAGAGAGAGGACTGGCAAACAAACAGCTTGGAAAGAGCTTGCAGCTGCTTGTTCTTCTCCCCAGCCTCAGGACAGCCATAAAGTGTTTCTGCAGTGGGAGTGTGTATTTGGAAGCTTTCTTCCAGGCTGCTCCTTTTCTCTCCTTGCTTGGCACCATCTCCCACACAATCGTTTTCCTCAGCCATTTACAGGAAGAACAGTCTGCCTGGACTTGTAGCCAGTATCACTCCCCTCCCCAGGGTTAGGAACGGTGGGCAGAGTCACAGTACTCCTTAAAATTGCCCATATGTGAAGCTGGGGATGAGAGATGCAGCTAGGAGCAGCAGACGGAGCTTCTTAAGTGTTACAAACACCTGGAATATGATTAGCTCTCGATTCTGCCTTCAGGCTATATGGGGTGTGGACTTTCAATTTAGCCATATAATGCAAGATGGTTTCTTGCTGACTTTATTAGTCTAGCCGCTAATTAATAAACCAAATAACACCACTACCACAATGCCAACAGATTTGTACTTTAGCCTGAACTCATCCTCAGTAAGAACATGGCCAGGTTAGATGCTCAGTAGTTTTCTGAGATAATAACTGTACTTGCGAAAGGTTCAAATGGTGTGCAGCCAAATGACATAGACAACAGAGTGAGCCAGAGCAGCCTTGTCTCTTTTATTCACACCAATAACCCAGGTTGTTAACGAGGTAAGAAAGATGTTTCATACTCTTAGAAAACAGGAGTTCCATGCAGTGCTGTTTTCTGCGACAGGACTCTGTTGGTCAATAGAATTTCTTTATTCTCTGTGCATGGGCCAATAAATAATTCAGTAAGTCATATCTCATTGAAAGCTCCTGCAGCAGGAGCTCATGCCAGAAGGTCAGCACATCTGTAGTGGTCAAGGGGAGGTGGGCAACAGTTCTGAAAAACGCCTCCTCTTGTTTTGTTCCTATGCACGGATAATGGCATGCTTCTTCCACTGGGTAAGAATTGTTGCCATAGTAATGTTTCCAGCACTCCTTTGGATCAATAGCAGAACAGAGGGGTTTTCAGGTATTTCTGTTGTTTGCGAGCCTGCAGTCATACCCCATATATATTTCTATTCCCTTTCATAAAATAAGTTTGTTCAATGATCTTTCAGCACTGTACAAGTGCAACATTGTAGCAACATAAGAAAGCAACATAAACACTGTGTACAAAGATCTTGGGTCAGAGTCAGACCTCCAATGGGCAAGTGCAGTTCTGTCAAGAGAGTAGAGTTGCATGTGCTTAATCAAAGCCCTGAACTTGGCCCTTGTAGGCCTATCAACACCTCACCAAATGCAGGAACGAACTTTAGCTGCAGAACTGGTTGCATTTTTTGCTGAGTGTCCAGATGTAGTTCCATTCACAAATCAGTGGGATTTTTCAGTTGATTTAAAGTTCATTCACTGGTTCATGGACATTCTGTAGGTACCTGACATATTGCCACAGCATAGGTTCAAGCTGATTAGACGCTACTAATTCTAGGGTGGGAATGAAATGTTACGGGCTGAATCTACAAAAGTGTGGATTTAGTCACTGCACCACCACTTTCAGCAACCACCTTCAACATGTAGATCATCAGAATCTGCCCATCTGCTGTACACATGCCAAAATACTGCATACATGTTGAATAAAGGCCCCTACATTTCCCCTACATAACCTAACAGGTAGGGCACATCTCAGCATTTGCAATGAGCTAATTTAGATGTTTACTGGGAACAGTCCCATTCCCAGTAAACAGTTTGCAACAGCCATGCTGTGTAGGAGTTTTAAGAGTCAATATGGGCCATTCATGTTAGTTGACCTCAGTGTTGGAGAATGGCTGCAAGCGTGGTTAATGTATGAAGACAGGCTTTGGTTGAAGATGAAGCATTGCCATGTCTAAACGTTGCTGTGAATTTAACATGAAGAGCTGAGGACAAATTTTTCTCAGGTAGAAAGGGTTCTGCTTGCCATATTGATATGCAAGTAATAAAGGAGAGCACGTTTTGCATCTTTTTAGAAAAAACATCTCAAACTCTGCCTAGATTTCTCCATGGGATAGTGATTCTTTTACTTCAGTAGTTTACATCTAAACCTTACCATTTGCAAGCCTATTACGCATTTTTCTATGTGTAGATTCCTTTACAAGGAGCAGTATTTACCTACAGATGCTGCACAAGGCTCCTTCAGGTATTACAGTTATTCACTTCTAATTGGAACGGGAACATGCTATCTTCTGCAATTATGTGGTACCTTTTTTAAATAGTGACTAATACTTCATTGCCTGCTGAAAACTTCTCCAAATCACAAATACAAGTGGCTTCTGCGGGAACAGCGGTAATCAGCACCATAGACACAACTCGGAGAGATTCATTAGAGTTCCCCCACAATTCCTAGGCTGGTGTCTGCATGCATATGTTACCACTGAGCAGAAAAAATTAGGCACTACTTCTTCTTTTCCTCTTACCTGACATTTCTCAGGAGAGCTGCTATTCCGTATCTGCTTATTCTCCCCCTTCCTTGCTTTCACCAAAACTGGAGGAGCTTTCCTTTATCTTCTACAACTCCTTCTTCCTTGCTGGCAGTGAGGCCCTCTTGCCTACATCTACACATCTGGCCTTCCAGAAAGGAAGACAAGAGGAGAAAGGACTAGGGGAGGAGGAGAAGACACATGTCCGGGTTTTGTCATGAGGTGGAGTCAGGATGCATCTAGGCTGCTGGACACTGGAAAACACTCTCGAGTCCTGTGGCTTGTCTGTAATTCTTTGTCTTGGCGGCCTTGTGAAGAGAAAGACGGGGGAATTCAACTGAGGTTTCTGTCCATGGGCAATAGCATGCTGTGATGATATGATTCTGTCCATGAGCTTCACAGGCCTTCCTGACACCCAGCTTTTTCAACAACAATACTTGTTAAATATTTTATGCTAGAAATATCAGAAGATTCACATATATTCTTAGGCTTTCTCATATAGTCTGATCCATTTTCCTGTTACTCTGAACAGACTTTAGTGAGAAAGATTAGAGGTACAGTAACTCCGTGTGAGGAGAGAGAGATTGACAACTGGGAGAATGACTGCTGAAATGGCCTACTATATCTGTACATACCACAGGCCACATTTAGCTCCCAGGGTTACAGCTTGTTTTGGTCAGAGTGGTTGTTCAGATGTAAATGGGGACTGAGTACAGGTCAAATTAGTTAAAAGCCTGCTCATGAGAAGGACAATAGAAGTTTTCTTAATAACATCAAGGGATCAAGGCCCAGGCCCTGAGCATCAACAGTGCTGAGAAGGTGTGGTTTTATCTGTTTCTGGCTTGCACTCAGCACCAGCGAAAATAAAGTCTGTACCATAAAAGAGATGCCAGGTTTTACAGGTAAATGGGTAAATTCATGGGCTGGCATTTCAGGACCAGAAAATATAGCCTTAAAATACAGCAGCTACAGGCATGCACGTCACCTGGTCAACCAGGTCTTTCTCTTAAAAGTCTAGCTGATACCTTAGATCAGCTCGAGAAGCTAATTGCTGTAGTGAGGCCTTACTTTCTAGCTCAGTTGCTGTTTGTTCCCTAAGGGAATGCCCCCGAGGCTACCCCTGGCACTTCAGCCTTTCTGTTTACCCACTCTCTCATCCAGAATTCACCCGCCTCCACATGGTGTTCCTTGGCATCCTCGCTAGCACAGAGCTTGCAGTAACTCTAGCATTGCTCGTCTCTGCACACAAGTGAGAAAAATGCCTGCATATAAGCCAACACACGAATGCCCTGCCACCTGGCCAGAGGCAGACTGCAAGGCACTGCTAAATAGATGCCAGAGCTTCCACACTGTCCTGCTAGCTTTCCTCATCAGGCAGCTCATCGCATTCAGGAATCACGTTTTCATCTGCTGTCCCCTGCAGTTTGGCAGAAGCATCCTCTGAAGAGACCTAGCAAGAGCTAACGCTTATTAACTCCTCCTCAGACATCCATGGGTCTGGATGCACTGAGGTACCATGGTAATGAGAGCAGTAAGAGTGTCTAGACCGACAGACAGACAGTAGTCCCACAGTTAGGGGAGAAATTTTGCCAGCAGATATTCATCAAATTAACTGTTATGGAACATGTGAATATGCAACCCATGTGTACGGTGAACCTAGTGATTGCCTGCTGTGACAGTTTTTATAGGATATCACAGAACCTCTGGCAAATATGCAATTAACAAAATACTTAAAAAATAAAATGACATCTAACATTTGACAAGCTGTGTTATTAAAAGGGCTTCTTCAGTAGTATAGTGTTTTCCTGGGAGTGATGGGGAGCCAAACCAATCTTCCAGATTACAGTTCTTAAAAGGAGGGAATTAAATCACTTTAAAAGACTGTCTCTCACATAGCCTACACTTAGAAGTCACCACAACCATTTCTGATAAGGATTTCAAAGTGCAAGATCCATTTCTGTCTTAGATGTTGATCAGCTGTGCACCATTCCCTTATGTGCATTTGCCTTGATAAAAATAAATCTTGATCGACTCAGGTGTGGAAATTAGGAATTGCCTTGGGTATGTTTGTTTGTTTGTTCTCAAGCATAAATTATGTTTGAACAATAAGGGCATGGCTCTCCAAAGGGCTGAGCACCTGCAGCTCACATTCCAGTCAGCTGGAACTATAAATGCCAGGCAGCTCTGAAAAGCCAGGGTTGTAACTGTTACGTTGAATGAGATTTATACGAACAGTATTGATCGGCAACTAAATCTCAGTATAGGGCTGCCTTTCCCTTTTCAACTTACCGTGTTTACTTAGAGGCCTAGATTCTGTGTAAAACATTCAGAATAATTTTGTTTAATTAAAAGGCTGCAGTGAAAGGAAAGAAAGGCAAAGATGTGCCTTGTTCTGCAGTACAATAAAAATAAGTAAATACAATTCCAGTTAATTATCCATGACTCAATACAGAGACTTCTACTTAATCTAATCACTGGTTAATTAGATTGTCTGTTTTATTTGATCAAATCTACTGTAACCAAATCATCTGCATTTGCATTGTGCTTTTCTTATTTTGATGATTTTCTGTTATTAAAAAGGTCACTGTCAGGTCAATTTAGGCCTGTATTTGTTGTTTAATACAACAGGATTTCACATTACGTAAATATCTTTCTGCAGAACCTAATTTGAGGATCAGACTTTTAGAGCTATGCAAGTACTGAAGCGTCTAAACCCTAAGATTTTCAAAGGAATTAGATGCCCCACTCTGATTAAAAAGCAGTATCTTTGACAATCTGGGCTACACTCAATGAGGTGTTTCCCAGAATCAACAAGGTATTCAATAAGGAGTGAGGAACCTAAGTGGAAAATAGATGCAAGAAAGGGTTTAGGCTCACCATTTCTAATWTAGAGTCCACTCCATTTCCCTGTGGTGATCCCAAGTCAGGCCAGGGTAGTGCCATGCAGCTGTGCCTGCAGTTGAGCTGCTCAGCTGATGGATGGTAATGTGTTAAGTGGCGGTGATTTGGTTGCGTGTCTGAATCTCTAGGGAGTAAGTCCTATTTTGGCTTTCAGTGAGACTTAGAGCATTTTTAGAGATGTTTTACCTTTCTGTAAGCTAACAGGTATGCTTACCTGATGTAGCTCTCTATCCCGGCTGCCAAAAGTGAAGTGGTGCACAGGCTAAAGCTGGCCTCAGAAACAGGCTATTCCTGGGTGTTTCAGAAGGATCAGGAGGAAGATACTCTTTCTTTTAACAAATGGAGAAGATTATGGGCTACAGTTGAGGGGATTATGATGCCTTGGTCCCATATCGACATTAGCCTAGTGCAGAGAGGACGCCCTCAAGCTACTCAAGCTGGGATAACTGATAAGCAACCAGACCAGAACTGGGACATTGAAGGATTCAGAGGGCCTGAAAACAAGAATAGCAACGACTCCCTAAATTTTCCCGTGTAAATGTGGATACAGTGGCATTCACTGCTTCTCTCTAAAGTGCTGTTCAAGACCATGGTAAGTACATGAGGGAAATTTCCTTATCTTGAATTTGTGAGAGCTGGGGTTGGTGATAAGAGCAGGGATAGTATAATAAAGAGTGCTAATCTCATCATAGCAATCCTGCTGTGTATATTGCTCAGGGCCAGCTCTAGGTATAGGCAAAATAGGCAGTTGCCAGTGGCAACAGACTGATGGTGAAACCAGAGTGAGTTCAGGCTCCTGCAGCCGCCAGTGCCCTGGAGAGCCAGCCTGGTGGCTGTGCTGGAGGAATCAGGACATGTGGGGCTGTGGCCTTTGATGGCAGTGGTGAAGACCTAAGGGCTTCCTTGCAACTGTTGTCATCAACACTTYGCTCCCCTGACACCTCTGCCATAGCAGAGGTGGAAAGCGTGACTCTCCGGGACCCTCCCCTGGCTCTGCTGCTGCTCTTTTGCAGCAAAATTCAATTTTGCCGGCACATCTGAGATGTCTGGAGCTGACTTGCATCATGAGAGTCCTGCGGGCTTACAGTTGCTCGGGGCAGCTTGAGGTTACCCAGACTTTAAATCTTTATCGGCTCCTCAGAGCAATGGCAACGCCAGCACTGACAGAAAGAAGTCAGGAAGGTGTCATGCTGCGGCAGGAGAAACAAGCCAGGCCTTGCAGAAATGTGCAGGCGAAGATCAAACAATTTTTCATGAAATCATGCCAGAGAACTAGGGATATTTTTGTGCCAAAATAATGCAGAGCATGGTAAGTGAAGAAGAATTGTTGCTGGTCATTCTGGAAGCTGAGTCAAAGCCAAGACCCACCAGCTAGCAGCCCCACATTTCTAGCCTTTCCTGTTGCATCTTTGACCCAAGCAGAGCCTGAACATCATTTGTGTTGGAAAGTCATAACTATGATTTCCAGTGCTTTTGCATTATAAAGCAATTTCTGAAAAGTCATGATTTCTCGTTGGCAGGTACTCCATCACTGGGAAGCATCTGAAGAAGTGCTTTTTCGAAGAATTTTATTCCAAGGCTCATATATTGGTCTGTGTGCATTCGTGTTTACAGAGCACTGAACTGTATTTGCTTTGTTGCTTCATTACTAGAAATATTATCTGCTTGCAAAACAATACCTGTTTGGGAAGGGATTTGGTGGGAGGGTGAGGTTGCTCAAAGTTTATTTTTTGCTCTCGTTGCCACTTACTGATGCCTGCTGCTTAAGTAAGTAGGCTAGTTGAAAAAGGCAGCTCCTTTTTTCCATGTCCATAAGTGATCCACTGCCATTTGGCAGTGCTGTRCGAAGGTATAGCAAGGGCATAAAGTTAACAGCCAGGCATGTACTGACTCCCACCTCTTCTCCACAGGGAGTCTTTTTCTGGGCTCAAACAAGGTGAGGTTCAGCTCTGTCTCAAAGACCTGCTGCTGGGTGTCTGGGGATATTGCGTATTCTCTGCCTCGCTTAGCAAGCTTTCCATAGCTGTGCAGTCTGGGACTCCTAGTCCTTGTCTTGCCTGGACCACACCTGCAAATAATGTCCTGGTATTTTTATTTTTTTCTTTTAGCTGCGGCTTATTTTGAGTTACAGTGTGAACCCAGAGCCAGCAGAGATGAGCAACTCCAAAACTAGTGGGAATTTAAAGGAGGGTCAACAGCCAGTCAGCGAACGATTCAAAATTCACCATGCCGCTCACTGTTCCTGTTTGCTCACTCCTAAAAATTATGCGTGGAGAAGTTGATTTATTTATTTGTGGCACCACTTTGGAATCAGCAATAGAGTCGTCATACCTCCAGCTTAGTTAAGATGACATTATTCTAGAGACATCTCTTTCCGCCACCCCAGGCAGATGCTTTCTCCCCCTGAGGTGGTGCCTGTTCATTGAAAGCGGAGTTGCTCCACAGCCTCACTCCTGAAGAAGTCTTCCAGCAAAACTCTCGCAGTGTCCCTGCAGCAGTGGCTATGGAGGCCTTTTCACAGAGCTGCTTCTTAATTGCTGTTATCTGTATTCATAGATTCATGGATCGAAGGCTGGGAGGGACCATTGGATCATCTCTTTTGACCTCTGCGAGCCCTTAAGTGTCATCATTTACCCCTGCATTGAACTCGTGTTTAGCTGTACCATGTGTTCCAGCAGGGACGCAAAGTTACCGAGGGACAGAGAATTCGGCCCTTCTTCTGGTGGTTCATCTCCTCTGCTGTTAGAAATATACACTGCATTGTGGCAGTGCCTGAGGGAGCCATCTCAAGGCCTGAGGCCCCATTATGCTGGCCCCGCTACACATAATTTTAAAAGACAGCTATTGCCCCAGAGAACGTAGAGACTGTAAAGTATATGTGAGGCTTAATGTCAAATAGAATATTATGCAGTTGGTTTCAGGCTGCTTGGCCAAGTGAGGAAAAATTAAACAATACAGTGGCCTAAAGTAGTTTGGGACCAAGGGCTGAAATGCGGAAGGCAGACATGAGGTTTGCACAAATGTCACAGGCAGAAGAGGAATGATTCAGAGAGGACAGTTGYCCTTAGCATGGTGGTATAATTTATAAATCAAAATAAATAAATAGAACGTGCAGAAGAAATATAAAATAATAATAAACAGAGGAAAATTCAATCAGGTCCCTGAGGATTAAAGAGAAAAAATAGCCTTGAGGAGAGCTGGACTCTCTGATCTTTTTCTGAGCTCTGGGTGTCTGCATTCTCTTTGCAAAATGATAAATAATCGAAATAAACAGCAGGCTTAAGGATTTTCAAAATGCTGAATAAAATCAGCTCCCACATATACAAAATATTAATGTTTCCTGGTGTATATATTTATTAATCTGATTAGAAAGAAAGAATGGACTGAGCAAAATAATGTAATTATGTCCCTGAATGCATGGTTGAAGGTAATTTAGGGGTTTATTTCATTCTTTTGTCCTCTGGAATATCATCTCAGTTTTCTGAGCAATACTTTTTCCTTCTGCAAGGCCTTCAGTACTCGTTGGGATGTTTACATATTTTTCTCTTATCTCCTCTGGAATATCTATTGGTATTTTCAAGGCGGTCTTTTTCCTTCAGACTAAGAGAAGAGTTAAAACCTTAAAATTGTGTGGGCCTCATTCTTCATTTGCATTACATTTGTACCTCTTAGGTGAACCAAGTTTGGTGGACTGTCTCCTGTGTGATTCCGTCTGAGAGGAGAATGAGGCCTGTTATGTTCCTGACTAGCTCACCAGTACAAGCTGGTAATCACAGGGTCTTGGGAAGAGTCAAACATTACTGCTTAGGTTGAAAAGCATTCAGCCTCTTGTGTTTCCCCTGTGAAGTAGCACGTTTCACAGAATTTTAAGTTGACCTTGGCTTAGCTAATCAGGTTCCTAGAGCTATTGCAGTAGGGCTTGAGCCATCTATAATTGTTGTGGTTTAACCTGGCAGGCAGCCAAACACCACACAGCCGCTCGCTCACTCCCCCCTCCCCTCAGTGGGATGGGGGAGAGAATCGGGAAAAAAAAAGTAAAATTCATGGATTGAGATAAAGACAGTTTAATAAAACAGAAAAGGAAGGGAAAATAATGATAATGATAATAATAATAATGATAGAATATACAAAATGAGTGATGCACAATGCAATTGCTCACCACC